>CAUYQG010285197.1:0-12928 GCA_963574415.1 Tarsius wallacei | reverse complement strand
ATACTTTCATCACAGAATTTAACTTATCTCACTGTACATACACAACTATTGAATATATTGAGACAAAAGGCTATTACATTCAAATGTACATTTCAATATGGTTGATACATCTTAACAATGAAAAGAATTAACTAATAATTTGACAAAGTTGTTAACATTTTACGAATCAGGAAAATTTGTAATCTTAGTCACAAAATGATAGTGTTGGAATACATTTCTTGATTAAGAATCATGTTCACATACTGCTGTGTAAAAAAAGTACATTAAAGAGATTTGTTTAATAAGTCAGTGTACATGCACTGGAAGGAGACACAAGTTTTTTTTATTTTATAAATTTGCAATTCTCTGTTTTGTTTTGAGTTGGGGTCTCACTCTGTCGCCCCGACTGGAGTGCAGTGGCACAATCACAGCTCACCATAGCCTCGACCTCTTGGACTCAAGCAATCCTCTTGCCCCAGCTTCCTGAGTAGCTGGGAATACAGATGCACACCATTTCACTTGGCTAATTTTTTTTTTAGAGACGAAGTCTCACTATGTTGCCCAGGCTGGACTCGAACTCTTGGGCTCAAACAGACCTCCCGGTTTGGCCTCTCAAAGTGCTGGGATTGCAGACATAAGCCACCGCACTTGGCCTACGATCATCTAATGTCGTATGTGTGTAAATACATCTCTCTCACTGCCCACAATCCCTTACACCTTGCCAAACCTTTGGTTGAGACTTTCATTCCTGCAATTCTGACTCTGATCACCAGGTGGAAGCATTCTGTGTTTCTCTTCATGAAAAGACATGCTTTTTACAAATAGAAACACAATTTTCCCCCAAAGTAGACAGCGAAACAAGTACAGTATGACCACAACTCACTTTCAAAATGCATATGTTTATTAAAAGATGTAAAGGTCATTTGGGTTTGTTTTCTGCTTACTCCTATGTCCATATTTAATTAGCTTATTAAATAGGTTTTGGGTGTCTACCCAGAGGTTTAAATATCTTAAGATGAAAGGCTATTGGAAATGTTATAAGGGATGGATCAGAGTGTCAGCAGCAGAATCCAGCGATCACTTTCATGGTTACAGAAAGCAGCCAGCCAGAACCAATGACACTTTAGACATCAGAGGACACCATTTCTGAGGTACTCTTGCCAAATAACCTGAATTTGAACAAACTTCTAATCTAATTACCATTGGAAAAGAAATAAGAGGGACCAGAGAAGCATGATAAACAAATTAAGAACAGAATCATTAAAATCCATAACGCACATTCCAAAGGACAAAATATACAGTTTCTTAAACAAATACATAGAAAGGTTAGACCAAGAGGCTAGATCAACTTGAGATTAAAAGAGGTTTAACACTTCAGAGAGAGTTAAACTAAAAGTAATTTGAAATTAAAACCACAATGAGATACCACCACAAACCTAACGGAACAATTAACATAAAAAAAGATGGATGGCCAGGTGCAGCGGCTCACACCTATAATCCTGGCACTTTGGGAGGCTGAGGTGAGAGGGTTGCTTTGAGACCAGCCTGGGCAACATAGTGGACCTCATCTTTACAAAAAAATAAAAAAAATTAGCTGGGCGTCACAGCACACACCTGTAGTCCCAGCTACTCGGAAGACTGGGGCAGGAGAATCACTTGAACCCAGGAGTTCGAGGCTGCAATGAGCCGTGATTGTGTCACTGCACTGCAGTCCGAGCAACAGAGTGAGACTCCAACTCACAACAAGCAAACAATCACGAATGAGTTAGAATGATTTATAGCATATAAAAAGGTATTTTGTATTTAAGCGAAGAAAGCTGTTAGCGTTCTATGAGAAAGACAAGCATTATGGACTATGGACATCCCTAAGAGGAGTGGAGTAAAACTTCATTACTTTTGGTTTTTTGTACACCAACCTTCTAACAAACAGTCGTATTAATTTTCTGATAATGAAACATGCTCCAAAAGAGAATGCCACCTTCTAAATCACAGCCAATGTGAACTAGCATGAATCTGAGGCTTAACATACAGAGTTCTTATGACTCTACTAGCTCCTAAAAGTTTCAACTACCCTTCATGCTCCCAATGTTCACAGCAGCATTATTCACAATAACCGAAACCTGGAAACAACCCAAATGTCTATCAACAGATGAATGGATAAACAAAATGTGGTATGTATGTATGTATGTATGTATGTGTATATATATATATATATATATATATATATATATAATATTATTGAGCCTTTAAAAAATAGAAAAGAGAACATTTTAAATTATTAACATTTTGTATTTTTAAATATGTTTTTTACAAATCCTTATTATGTAGTTGTATTACTATTTGTATAATGCTCTACTGTGGTGACCTTATTTTTAGCTTGTTTTGCAAAATTAAGTTTAAGTTGCCCATTAATCTTTCCCTTCAAATATGCCTTTTTGTAGTCTTATAATAAAACACCGAGATACGATTCTTTAATGATGTGCTTCAAAACAGAATAATTTGAGAAAGAGCTTCAATGACAACCCCATCCATTATAAGCCCTGTTTCAGATATTTTCTACTATACCTCTTTATTTGTTTTCTTCAAAACACAAATCCCCATATGAAATCGCCCTGCTCGCTGATTTGTTTTCCTGCTTGTGGTCAGTTTTCCCAAGCTAGACTGACGCCTCCAGGGTCTTACCTGTCTTGTTCTCTGTGCTGTTCCCCAGTTCCTAAACCAGTGCCCCACACATAAATCACTAAATAAATATTACTGAATTGAAGGAATTGTTACCTACTTGACACACCAGAGAAGACACCTCTATTTTAAGCTGAGTAGCAGGAGCAAGTAACAATGAAATCAAACATCCAAGGATTCAAAATATTAATAGACCTTGTAAATCTACAGCAGTGCTTTTCAAACTTGGATGAGTACCAAAACCAATAGGAGAAATTACTCAAAATGTAAACACATTGCATTCTACCTCCCTGGTTTTGTTTCAGATGACTTATGGTGGACCCAAATATCTGTTATTTTAACAGCCATCCCCTAACAATTTTGCTTAAATGGCACACGGACCAAATCTGGAAAAATTCTAGCCACGGTGGCTCACATTTGAGTACCACTGTTTAACATCTTCACACAGAGTTCCGGAAGATCTGGAGTATCTCTGTAATTACCCAATAGTGCACTGGCCCTTCCCTCTCAATTTAAAGCACAGGGTGTTTTCCCACATGGGAATCACACTTAAACGCCAGAGCACTCCCGGTTGTCGAGAGGAGTGGGTATTGGTATCCTGTTGTATAGATAAGGCTGGTAGAAGAGTAGTGATTGGCCTAAGGTGACCCCATGTTGGGTCCCTGACCTCGTCTTCACTCTTGCTCCAGTAATCTGTAGAGCAAACTCCACCTCACACCTGGTTCTTCCCTATCAGCTCCTTGTTCTGAGATGCAGAGTCCACACCCTTCTCTGATGTTACACCAGGAGGGAGAGTAAGGGGTTAAGAAAGCGCATGGAATAAGGAGGAAGCTTAGAGGATGGGAAGGCACATGCAATGCAGGGGATGGGGTGAGGATGCCTCTCCTCTCCCCACTCAGTTAACTGGAAGCGGTGCAGGGATGCTTTTCCTCTTCCCCAGCTCCATTCCACAACCCCTCCCCACACAGCAGTGACAATGAAGCCCTCACATCATGGAAATGTGGCTTATCCCTTGCTTCCTGTCACATTTCCAACATTCTCTCTGTAGTCATGCTGGCATGTCAATGTCAGAGGCACTGCATTGACAGAACGAAGGAGGCATTCTCATATCTGTTGAGGGGCTGCCTGATGCCAAATGCCACAGCACATTATTTTCAGATCTTTTTTGTCTTCAAATCTTCAGAATATTGCTCTGAGGTGAGCGTCATTACTTCCTTTCTAAAATGAGGAAATCATCAGGCTCAAAGAGCAAAGTACATGCTCAAGGAATTCTCAGCAGTTCCCAAATGGTCCTTGAAGTCAACTTGAACATCCTTTCTCCGGCCAATTACGGGACACGCTAAACACCAACATATGTAATGATAGTAACAAAGAGTAATGCTTTGAGGAAAAATGAGAATCTCTGAGTCATACTGTTAGAAATAAATACATAGGTAAGTAAATGAGAAAAAAGCAAGCTCTACCCTATTCTTAAATGCCAACTAATAATTCTAGAAGGAATATCAGAATTAGAAAAAGAGTATGCGACAACACCGTGGCAACAAGTGACCCAGGCAAAAATCAAATGAATGCTCAGTCTGCACCAAATCCCACAGTAGTCACTGAGTCACCATGGCAACCAGCTAACCAAGGAAAGGTGGGGAAGACAATCACCACCCCAGCTTCTTCCTAATATGTGCTAGGAACTGAGTAAGACTGCCATGCGAACACAGTAATTAGCCGCAAGTATTCCTCACAGTAATTATTCCTGCCAGTTTCAATGATACACAAACACACATGTAGGTACACACACACATACCCTCATACAATCACGCTGGCTTTCTCTCACAATCCAAGATCCTGACAATTCAGTCAGGTGATTTACCGGGAGGGGGAATGGATAAAGAAGTAAATCATACACTGAAACAGATTCATTTCTAACCACACATTCATAGTTGGAAGCTACTAAACTATGTTCATTTGGTGATTTAGTGGAGATGCTCTGCAGAATTGACTCTGGAACATTTCTCTCTTTAGTTTCAATAAATTGACAATGACTTTTAAACGCTGATATGGAAATACAGCTAAACGCATGTTAAGTTTCAAATACTGTTTTTTATCCGAGAAAACCCCGTGCTTTCAACTAAAAATGTCCTTAACAGTTATTGTTAAGCATTTGGCTGCCAACAGTTCAGAGAAAATATAATAATTAGCAATTGTATATTGAAAAATAATGTCATTTGCAGTCGCATCAAAAAGTATAAAATATTTGCAGACATTCTGTCTACAGATGTGCAAGTCTGCACACTAAACATGACAAAACATTGCTGACAGAATTAAAGAAGACATCAATAAATAGAACACATACCATGCTCATGGGTCAGAAAATCAGTACTGTTAAGATGTCAGTCTTTCCCAATCTGATCTACAGATTCAATGCACATTCAGTAAAAATCTTACCAAACTTCTTTTAAATGAAACTGACAGACCGATTATAAAATTATGTGGAAATGCAAAGAACCTAGACTATAAAAGCAAATTGGAATAAGAATAAAACTGAAGAACAAACACCACCTGATTGCAAAAATCCTTAAAACCATACAGTAATCAAGAAAGTATGCTTCTGGCACTGAGGTAGAAAAGTAATTGAAAAGGACATCATAAGAAATCCAGAGACAAATTCATACCTATATGGACAACTGATTCTTGACAAAGATGCAAAGACAGTTGAGTGGAGAAACGATAGTCTTTTCAACAAATTGTGCTGGGATAAGTTTATATTTGTATTCGCAAATATAAACCATAACCCATAAATCATATATACAATCATCAGCTCAAAAGGGACCATAGATCTAAATATAAAATCTAAAGCTGTACAATTCCCACCAGAAAACACGGGAGAAAATCCTTGTGTTTTGGGACTAGGGGCAGATTTCATAAATGAGGCATCAAAACACAACGCATAAACAAAGAAATTAACAAATTGCATTTTCTGAACGTTAAAAACGTTAGCTTTTTCAAAGACATTGTTGAGAAAATGAAAAGAGAAGCCCCTAATAGGAAGAAAATGCTGGAAAATCATAAATCTAGGAAAAAACATATCTAGGACAAGAAAAAAATCACCAAAGCCCAGTTAAAAGAAAACAGAGACTTCATAAAGAAATGAACAAAAGTGTTGACTAGACACTGCACTATAGAACAGATACAAGTATAAATAGACACACAAAAAAGATGCTCTACATCATTGACCTTTGCAGAAATGTAAATAAAAACCACAATGAGACACTATTGAACTCCTGTGGGAATTATCATAAGTTAAGACTGACAATAAGTCACTGGTAAGTTTGTGAAGGATGAAACTCTCATATGCTGCCGGTAGCATTAAAATATGGCACAACTACTTGGAAACGATTTGGCGGTTGTTACAATATTGATCTTATATTGTAAGGAAAGAACACACATTTGCATGGAAAGATTGATTCACAAATATTCAAAGCAGCTTTATTTACAAGAGCCCCAAATTGTAAGCATCTAAAATAGCCATCAACAGACTTAGAGTCTCTAATACTGAGTGATCTCTCACAGAAACAAAAAACTGAGTACCACATGTTCTCACTAATAAGCAGACCTTGAACAATGATCATTAATACTATAAGAAAAGGATTGGCAGTAGTAGGAAACTGCTGGGGGGAGAGGGGGAGGGATTGGCAGTTGAGGGAAACTGCCAGCGGAGGGGGGCACACCTCATCAACAAGGGTACCTGCATAATGAACAATTGTATACCTAACCCTGAATTGTACCCCACATCTTTAAAATAAAATTTTTTTTAAAAATAGCCATCAACAAAAGACTACAATGTGTGGTGGTATAGACACATACTGGAATATTATTTAACAATAAAAGCAGAATAAACTTTTTATATATGAAACAAAATGGATACATGTAAAAATAGAGTGAATAAAAGAAGCCAGTTCTGGCTTTAAAAAATACATGATTCCATTTAAATACATATCTTGGACATGAAATCGGATCTATAGTGACAGAAATGCTAAGTTTGCATGGGGCAGGGCAGTGGGAAAGGTAGGGAAACTGAGCACTACAAAACTGAAAATGTTACATCCTGGGAAATAGTAATAATGGTATGAGGTCTATTTGGTTATTTTATGGGACATGGCTGGGCATCATTTTAATACGCTAAGCTGTATTGTAATTATTAATTTTGAAAATACCAAATTCTTACATGACATTTTGAGTTTTTAAATTAACATTGGATAAATTCCCGGCTTCTTAAAAAAATTCATTGTAGAATGTAAAAAACATAGCAACCATGAAAGTATATATATTATGATCTGAAACTGCTAGGAACATCTTCTAACTTCATATTTTAATATCCATCTGGGAGATACACGAGAATCATTTATATTATTAAGCAGTCAGAAAAACATATGTAAATTTATTGCAAATGCATGTTAAGCATCAGCTTCCTTCCCCAAGTGAACAGTTCATCGCTTTATGATAAAATAAGGCATCTCTAATATGGGCCTCCAGGGTTACAACAAAACTTTTGGCAATCATTAATTCTGGAAAAAAAATGTAAACTGGCATTTCAAACTAACATTCGGAAAAGTGCTGGATTCTACAAAATTGCACTATGGAGTGGATAAAAACGTGGCTAGCAGGTAAGAATCTAAATTGCAATCTTACAACACCTTCTAAGGGGCTTCAGAATTCAACACTCATCTGATGGGGGTGATGTGGATCACTGATTTGAATTTATACAGTCAGAAAAAGACATGTAAATTTATTTCGGATTCATGGTATACATCAAGTTATTTCCTCAAGTAAGATAACTCATTGCTTTAAGACAAAGAAGGCATCTCTAAGATGGGCCTCAAGGGCTACTACAAAGCACATAACTGCTGATAGGATGAAATCTCACCCGATAAACTCTTCCAACGCTGAGATCAAAGAAGCTTCTCTACTTTTAGGATATTTTGCAAACTTTGCAAGTGCAATTCTACAACATGCTTCTGTTCTGATCTATGAACTCGCATGAGCCGGGCATCATATCCCACCAGGGATGACAGTCCTGGGGATCTCCTGAGGACCACTGCCTTCAAATCTGGACTAGAAGTTTCAGTAGCCACCACAACCGGATCTGCAGGACTTGCCTTTTTCAGACACCTGATCTGAACTCAGACACCATCATGACAATCTTCACATGGAGAAGTGGGACCCAGCAATCTCCAAGCTTTATTAGAGCAAGTATATGTCTGGCACCATGCTGGGCGCTGGGTTAGAGACCAATGGCCATGATACAATTAGGTAGTGATCAAAACAACAGAAGGCACAATGGGTTTCTCACTAGGGCCCTTTTGTCCTCGTTTCCTCACCTATCTCCTAACAACAAATATGAAAAGGAATAAGAAGTGGTACGAATTCATACGGACATTCCTGATTCTGCTACCACAGGGTTATGGGCTTGCACCGGGGTCATCACGGAAGGTTCCGGCAATCCAGTAGGTGTGCATTCTCAGGAGAGGTGAAGCATGCTTCTCAGCTGGGGTGCCCCTTCAAAACTCTTGGTAGTAAGCTGCCCTTCAGGGCACTCTTTCTGCTGTCTTCAGGGAGGGTCTTATAATAGGCCACAGCTCTGTCCTCTTTCTGTGCCTCGCTGGCTCCCCAACTATTCCTTATGGCCTTGCTTCACAATCTTTGGATCTTTTAAAACCCCTGCCCCTCCCCAAAATGTCCCCTGCTCCTAGTCCCAGCTCTAAACCCACTAGGAAATAGGACAAAAATATACATGAACTTTATTCCCTATAAAGGTGGTATTGGAAAATGTGACTTAGATTTGCTGGCATGTGGGCTTCCAGAGAATGAACCCATAAGTGGACAGACTCGTCCACCCAGCAGTGCTGTGCTGCATTGGGACCATAGTGAAAGCCAGCACCGCAACACACATCTCTCTGCTGTCTCCAGAAGGAGTCCTGTCTACGTGTGCTCAAAGAAAATGACTTTCTTGCCAAGGGCTATCCCTGTAGCAGGAGAAAGTGTTTCAGGACACCTTCTGTGGGAAGCACTTCTCAAAGTAAATAAATGCCCCTTGTTCAGGATGACTATTCACTAAGCCAACTTCTGAGGCTATGGCAATGCTTACCAAAGGCACATAGGTGCACACTCTCTGCACCAACAATTCCATTTTAGAAGTTTATCTTCAGGACATAGTGAAGAATGTAGACAAGGATCTGGTTATAAAAACTGCCATCCTGACAATTCCTTTCTTTCACTTTTGGTCCTGAATTTAGACAGGAGGATCAAATGTGACACAAAACCCGTAACAGAAACCCAGCCTGTTTCTGTTATCACATTATTAAAATTCTCCCAAGACAGTTCCCTGGGCTCAGAGAAGACACACTCAGCTTACTGTGCAAATAGACACAAAAACTGTGTCCGGAACTGCACTCTTCAGTAGTGTACAGACTGAAAAACAAAATGCCTTCCACACCGTGTTGATAACAGGGAATACCAGAACACTGTGAATAACTGGGATTGCGAAAAGTGATTATGTCATATCTAAAGGGTGGAATTCTAGAAGGCAACAAAGAAACTGTAGATGTACGAAGAAAGGAAAGAAGACTTGACTTTAGAGGGAGAGACAGTCTGCAGATTAGGGTACACGGCTCCCAGGGAAATCCCCGACGTGCGTGCTCTGCAGAAGGGAGTGGGGGCTGGTGTCTGTATGAGACAGGGTCAGTCCCCTACATACATACTGAGGAAGGGTTGCAGAAAATCAGCGAATATTCATGAGGGAAGTCAGACACCTGTGCAGTGGGTAAACATATGTGTGGCAAACATTCCATGTCCACTTCAAGGTGGAGTCGTAGCATTAAAATGAAGTGGAATTTGGCTCTTTATGTCAAAAGGTGAACTATAGGGCACAAAGACAGTTCATGGGCAGTCTCTACAAGCTGACCGAAACTGGCTGGAGGTCTGCAGATATTTATCAGTAAAGAATGTTTAAGACCGGGCCTCTGTCCACAAGGTTGGGGGGTGTTGGTAGGCTGGCATCAGGCTGTCTATTGTAGTCGATAGAGAAAACGCCCGGCTGTGGTTATTCAGCAATGGTTTTCAGGAGCTGCTTTCTGCTCAACTATAGGAAAGAAACTTTATGGCTGTTAAGGACACAGGGCTACGTGACTAATCCCTCATCCTGCTAGCTGTTAGATATCTGTTTTGGTGTGTCTGTCTCACTTTTGTCCATTTCGTTTTTATGCTGGGGTGTATTTTAACACAAGTTATAATGAGAACAAAAAAGAAGAACAATCTTTTACCTACTGCATCAGCAATGATTCCCATTATTTCAAATGTGTAAGAAAATTGACTCATACTGGAGTGTTAGAAATATAAAGTAGTAATAGTATTTTGAATTTATTATCCTCTATAAAATCCTATGCTTTCCAGAGTTTTAAAGGAACACTCCCAAGAACACATAAAGAAATGCTTTAAAAGATACTTGCATACATAAACAAGGGTGTTCAGTGTACTATTGTTTGTCATGGACAGCGTGGTTAGAAAATTAAGCTTTCATCACAAGGGTGCTGGTGAAATAAAGTTTGGGGCATCCTATGATGAAACACTGTGTCCATATGAAATATTTAAATTATGCCGCAATTTCAAGTGTGATCACAAATGTATTTACGTAGAAAAGTGGCCACAGTAGACACAAGGGCATTTTACAAAGGTGGCAGGTAGCCCAGATCCATTTTTGCTCATCTAGATTTCCAGCTATTTATCCAGAGGCTTCAACGCATAAAAATAAAAATGACCTTTCTATTTCTATGACATAGAGCCTTCTCTTTAGCATGGTAAGAGGCTGGATTATCTGTCCGGTGGTCTTCTGTATTCCTGTACGCTGAGAATGCCTCCGTTTTCACCCAGACTTCTAGAAAGCTCTGTCTGTCGATTGCCTGTGGCCTGTCAGCCTGAAACCACAGCCGCTCCTAGTTAGTCTTAATAGTTAATAGTTAGACTTGATAAAAGAGGAAAAGGAAGAAAAAAAAGCTCAGTCTGTTGCAGCACTATCCACAATACCAAAAACATGGAAAAAAAAACAAAAAAAGAAAGAAAGAAAGCAAACTCTGGTGAGCTTGGGGCCACAGCCCCTCCCTCCCACCATCCTATCAGGAATGTTCAAGCTGCAGTTCATGCTTGCGTCACCAGGGGACACCAACGTACCACCAGCCTCAAAATTCTGTATAGAGGGAAGTGTAGGAGAGGGGAAAAAAAAAAAAAAAGGAAGCACCTCTTAAAACCCAGCTTAGGAACCGATGTACAGAATGATTCTAATTCTTTTTAAATATTTTAAATTGACAAATAATTGCACATATTCATGAGGTATACGTTGTGATATATCGATTTGAAAAATATACAGTGATCAGACGGACTAATTAGCACATTCATCATTTCAAGCAGTTATCTCTTTTGTTGTTGGGAAGGACTTCTTTATGAAAAAAAGACTAATAGGCTTAAAATAAAACTGTAAGAACATAACGATTATACACCGGGTCACTCTACCGCACCATGGCTGTCCCTTGCTGGTCAGCATAGGGCAGCTCACAGCAGACGGCAGGTGACCGAGAGAGGATGTTGCCACCTGAGTGAGATCTGGACCACTGTGTCCCCTGTGTCCTGGAGATGGGATGGCTGAGAGGGGCTGGGAGGTCTGGGAAGGTTGTACAGGCCTAGGGTGCTGAAGGGTGAACACCCTGCTCTCTGAGAAGGACTGCTCTAAGGAGGGAAGAGAGAAATCCAGGAATGCGGTGTTGATGTGGGCCACCAGGAATGGAACTGCTTCAGCAGACGTGTGAATATTCCAAAAAGAACTAGTATTGTAGTCAACACAGTTTCTCACACTTCTCACTCTTTACAAAACTTACCCCTTTTCATTAAAAGAGAACAAACGTGGAGACGGCTGTGCTGCCTCCTGGAGCAGCTCCAAGTAGACAAGGGGGTCAGCAGGGGAAGGAGGGGGATGGAGGTTGGAGCTTAATGAATAGGGCCAGACAGAATTTTCTGGAGTTGTTACGAGCCGGTAGAAATCTCTCTGTATTCATCATTTCTCTGGGATAGGGGAAAAAAAAAAAAAGCCCATTTTCAGAGATACATAAAACTAAGAGTGAAATACAGTTCCAATCCATACAGTGGACAAGGCCGCAACCCTCAGTTACATCTGAAGTGGTGGAGCTAGAAACACACACACACAGAACATATTCATTTTCTTTCATGTATTTTGTTTCCCCAGGAAATTCAACACAACGAAGGCTTTTCCAAAGTTAGGAATATCTGAGCACTTTATTCATGTTAATCTGTTCACAAGTATTTTGTTTCGATATTTTATCAAAATGCTTTTTCTCAAATATTTCCATCTATATCCAACAGCACATTTATGAATGGGAATGGATCTGCATCTCTCACTGGCCTGACTTGTAGCCCCTGACCCACGGCATCCATAAGAAGGTGTGCACACTCCAGACATGTCCCTATAGGGGAAGGCACACACACATGTTCACCTGCACACAGAGGCTTCTCCAGAAATACAGTCCAAGTACGTCTCATCTTTTGCAGTTTTTCTTCTCCACTTTATATAAATTCTCAGGATTTTTAAATGTTTGCACCTTACCAGTTCTTATGGTTTGGGCATATTTTAATATGTTTATAGTTTGTGTGTATTTTGTGTGACTTCTCTGTTGAAATGTGTTGCCTATCTTCTTAGTTGTTGGTGTTTTACAAGCCAGAGATACCAACCCAGTATCCCAGATAGTTTCTCCAAATTATTCACACAATTCTTAGAGTTCTTTTAAATTTAAAATTTGTTTACCTAACCCCGAATTGTACCCCACATCTTTAAAATAAAAATTTTTTAAAAATAAAAGAAAATCTAACACACAAATAAAATAAAATAAAATTTGTTTTTCAATCTCAATAATATAGTGACTAAACAACAATACAGGTAATATTTTTGTGTTAAAAAAGGTGTATACCCTAGTAGTAAGTAATGGCAGCCACCAAGAATCTACCTATCACAATCCCAGCTGGATATTTTGTAGACATTGCCAAGCTGATACTAAACTTCATGAAAAAGACCTAAACTATGGAAAACAGCTTTGTAAAAGAACAACACTGTTGGAAGAAACACCACCTGTTTCCCAGGCTTCTTTATAAACCTACAGCAATTAAGAAAGCTTGCAACTGGTAGCAAGGTAGACAAGAAGTTCATAGGAACCAAATA
>CAUYQG010285193.1:0-14774 GCA_963574415.1 Tarsius wallacei | reverse complement strand
GAGGTGAGTGGATTGCCTGAGCCCGCGGGTTCGAGACCCACCTGGGCAACTTGGCGAGACCTCATCTCTACAATAAATCAAAAATTAGCCAGGCGTGGTAGCGCACGCCTGTAGTTCCAGCTCCTTGGAAGGCTGAGGCGGAAGGATTGCCAGAGCCCAGCAGGTCGAGGCTACGGTGGCCGGGAGCAGCTACTGCACTCCAGTCTGGGTGACAGAGTGAGACTCCAACTCAAAAAAGAAAATTTCTAAAACTAGAATATGGTGATGTTTACACAATTAAACTACAAAGCTCTTTAAGTATAAAAAGAATATTTTAGGGTTTAAGTGAGATGTGTGACATGTGAGATGTATAACATTTGTGATGTGATTTTAGGTTAAGTGCAGATAAAGATTAGAAATAAGATTATTTAAATTTTATTATTTCATCACCTCACCCTACTTCGGGTTAGTATAATAATTAATGGTGACATTAGCTGTCTAATAAGTTTAAGATATTAATCATAACATATCCTTTTCCAAAACAATGTGTTGGTGCAACAGGCAAGCAGTTTGAACACTGTGCTTGTTCTGCGAGAACCAACTAAGGACCTGCTCTACATAGACTCATTTCATCTAATAATATTTTCATGCTGTTTTGGGCATAGTCTGAAGCAGCAAAGTTTCCCATTCTGCACCTTTATCACTATTTTTTTTTTTTTTTTTTAGTTAGAGTCTCACTCTGCTGGCCAGGTTGTAGTCAGTGGCATGCTCATGGCTACCACAGCCTCGACCTGCTGGGCTCAGGTGATCTTTCCACCTCAGGTTTCCAAATAGCTGGATCCACATGCACATGCTACCACATCCAGCTAATTTTTTGTTTATTATGGAGATGAGGTCTTGCCAAGTTGCCCAACCCCTGGCTCAAGCAATCTTCTCGCCTCCATCTCCCAAAGTGCTGGGATTGCAGGTGTGAGCCACCGTGCTCAGCATTAAGTGACTTCTGGTCCTGCTCTTTCTTTTTTTTTTTAGGATGCCATGAATTCTTATAAATGTTGAATGGTATGAGGCTCCAGGAGTTTCCAATATGTCCCGGTGCACATTGAGCCAAGTGTCACATGCATACCACAAAAAAACCCATGGAGGGAACAGTTGGGAAGACTGAACAACCAGGGGCTGTGGAGGCAGGATTTGTAGTATCAAGACAGCAGTTACCCCCAGGATCCTTTGGAGGATGTGATTGGCTTGCTTGAATAATACCATGGGCCAGCAGGAAACTGAAACCTGCTACTCAGGCATAAGCAGGAAGTCCATCTGGTCTCTTTGGTAAAGAGATTTGTTTGGCTAAGGGATCTTATTTGCAAGAGAAGAGTGGGAAGGGAACTTGCAGTTAGGTCATTTGAAGCACTCTCTATTTTACCAGGTGTTCAGGCAGCACATTACATTGAGCCTTAATTTTAGATCATGCCTTACTTTCTATATTTGATTATATACCCAGAAAAGTGAATCAATAGTCCTATTCAAATTCTCTATTTAGTCTCTCCATACCCATGTTTACAGTCATGATATTTGTCAAGTATATAAGTTGGGGGAGTTAGCTACAAGAATAATTACCAAGAAGTCATTTATAAGATGTTTTATATGCTTGCAAAGAAAAGCAATAAGCATTATTTTACAAATCATAGATTCTAAATTATAGGGAAGAAGGAAGAAGTACACATTGCATATGGGTCTTATATGTCCCCACCAAGCATGTTGTACTGCACTATGATCTACCAAACAGTATTGTTGGTTAAGCTGAGGGTATAACCATGTCTTGTCATGGGCCTCTAGCACCAAGCCTAGTGTCTTTCAAAGTTCAGGTAATGAGAATTTACCATGTGCCAGATAATACCGTAAACAATAGGTACATGTTATCCTATTTATCACAGTCAACTTATGAGGTGGGTACTATTGTTATTTCAGCTTACCAGATCAGGGAGCAGCAAAATTTTTCTATGGGTGGTCAGATAGTAAATGCGGTTTGTAGACAACACAATGTCTGTTGCAACTACTCCACTCTACTCTTAAAGTGGAAAAACAGCCAGAGACAATATGCAAATTGTGGGCATGGCTGCCTTCCAGGCAATGGGCTGGATTTGGTTCACATGTATAGTTTGCCAACTCTGTTTTAGATAATACCCCTCATGCTTGGTGTGATTAAGTAATTAGCCCAAGATCACACAGCTTACAAAAAGCAGAGCAGTATTTTATACCCCAAATCCCGGCTTGTCTTACTCTAAAACTCCTTTTCCTAACTACCATATCAGACTACTACACTGTCAACAGGGCTGTATACATATGTGTTGAATAAATACAAAATTCTATTATTATACTCATTTTACTGGAGAAAAAGTTAAGTCAGATTTTATTAAGTCAGCATGTGATTAGGACTTTTGGCTCCTATTCTAAATTGAATTCAAAATATAATAAAAAGTTAATCAGTCTGGGATATTTTTTCCTGTTTTCTCCAGGTTTCTATGTGTTGAATAGTACATCAAGTCTAGATCTAATAGGAAAGATCAGCTATTAACAAAAAAAGAAACAGACCTTGAACTATAGGCTGTATTTTCCATTATTTGGATTCTCATCTGTAGTGGGCTCATCTTGGTTCACTATCATTTCCCTCAGGTGCTGACCATGGACTAATGCACTTGGCTTTCCAGGGCTGTTTAACCCCAACTCTATTCGCATTCCCATACATTATACATTAGAAATTCAAATACCCTAGAAACCGGCTTTTGTAAAAAATCTTGAATTAGTTACAAAGGCCTACATTTTATTTCACGCTTTGTTGAAAAAATTACTTCCCAGCTGGGATAGTGTCTTCTCATTTTTAACCAAAAATACATAAAATGAAGAATTTTAAAATTGCTGACACATCTTTAACTGTCTGTATGGAATAATGGCATTTCCAAAATGGCTCAACTATTATTTTTTATAAACTGTAGGAATGAATAGCTACAGTGTTGTTACTTATAATTCAGAGCTCGCTGGTATTAAAAAAAAAAAAAAAAGACATGTGGCATCCAGAAAATGTAATTAATTTGATGGTATAAGCCTTCATAAATTATCAAGTATTCCCAGTAGCAGCCATGAAAAACTTAGACAGAACATGAGCTGCCTTTAAATTGCTTAGTTTTCTCACAACCAGAATTATTTTAAGGTGGTTGCATTGCTGTTGGTATCAAAAGATGTCTGAATTATTATTACCATTAATGGTCGACTCCACCTTTAAATAAGGTGATAGAGATTTGGAGTCACACACAAGCCAGCATCAGTGTCTCTAGGCTGTCATTCTTCTTGCTAATGAACTGCAGCTTACAGAAATTAATTATGGGGGAAAGGTTGCTGTTACCCCCACCAGGAATGAAGTCTCCAGATTCCAAACCAAGTGTTGTTGAGGAGGAAGTGCAGAGGTTCCTGTGGCTCCACCTCCCCAAGCTCTGCTCATGTGGTGCTCCTTCTGCCAGGCACAAACAACACGCTTGACTGCACAGTGGGAGAAAAATGACTTCAGGAAGGAGTGCTTAATATTTACAATAAGTATAAAAAGCACTCTCAGAAAGAATGATCCAGTGGCTAGAACAATTCCTAGGGAGGTCAGTTTTTAGAAGGCTCTGGGCTAGAGGCTCAGAGAATTATTATTAAGGTATCATATTTTTCTCTATCTTTTTTTAATTGTCCATTTACAAGCCAGTGTATTGACTGTGAGACAAATTAACAAATGTAAGAAACAATGTTTGCTCTGAATTTACCTTTGAATACCCACATGGTACTTGCAAAATAAATGAGATTATCTGAACTTTTCAACTTTTCTAGAAACATATAAATACTTTTTAATTAATATAATGTATTGTGTGATTTTATCTTCTGAAATAATAGTTAGAAGACATTTATAGTCTGCATAGTATTTAAGTGGTATCTGGAGACCACCTATATTACCCTTTGCTCCTCAGTCACCAGAGAAAAATAAACAGTGTGCCATCTTCTCCTGTTCAAAAATGGAATAGCTAGCCTTGAGAGAAAAGTAATTGAATTTGTCATCCTGGAGGTATTAATGCCCCTAAACTGCCCACTCTTTGTCAATTTGTATGGAAGTTTCAAGTATCTCTAGTACTGGTTATTTTGAAGTCCTTTATATTGCTGTGATGTTTAAATTATGTATTAACACACTTGTGAAAGGGATGGGAAATTAGAAAATCAGAAGCATAAACTATGTGACTTAGGTTAAAAAAATCAAAATCATAAGCAATCACTTCTCAAATTCAAAATGCTTTCTAAGTGGGGATAGAAAAATAATATCAAAGAATAAACCAGCCTGCATTAGAACAAGAGTTTGGAGCCTTTAGAGTTAAACTGGCCATTTTCCCAGTAACACAACTGTCTACAGCTTTTTTTGCAGGCAGTTTTACAGAAGCATCCTTGTACTCTTACTAGCTGGAAATAAGAAGGAAAAGATAAATGGATTCCTTGAATCAATTGTTTGAGATGGGGCTGCTCAGGGTGAAGTGCACTAATCTAAAGATACTGATTATTAATATGCTCTTTATTCACTGGCATCATTGGAGCAATAAAGCTATAAAACTCTTTGAAAATACTAAAGAATGTTTTTATAAAAATCTCATAACCACTGGCTCTTGAATACTGAATAAAAGAATTTTGGTTCTATTTTTTAATGTGTTTACTTATGATAACTACAGGATACATTAAATTAGATAGCAAGAACAAATTTCTCAAAAAAACCACATTGAAATATACAAAGAATAAAAGTGTCCAATTGTAGAAATGTACTTTCTTTGGGTAAAAAAAAGAAAGAGAGAGAAAATGAGGTCAGTATGTTACCACAGTCTCTGTTGTCAGAGATCTATGTCTACTGTGGTCATCAAAATTTCTGTGACTATGCACAGGCATATCTCCTTGTGTCTCAGTCTGCAAAGCTGATGGCATTGGATACAGTCATGACTTTTTGGAGGAGCTGCTTTAAAGATGCCTGCAGGGCAACCCCCTTGGGTCCCCTCCCACTGTGGGAACTTTTCTGTCTTCTCAATAAATTCTGCTTTAAAAAAAAAATGCCTACAGCAAGCACAACTCTCTCTCCTCTCTCTCTCCCCAACCCCAACAACCTCCTCTATTTTTCCATCTGTCTCCCAGAGAAATGTAATCACCACACCATATCCCTACATGTCCTCCTATCAGTCTGTATCCTTGCCTTAGTCAACGTGGTTACAGAATTTAGCCTCTCTAGGGATCACCATAAATAATAGAGTCTCTCAAAAGGATTAGTGGGCAATTTACAATTTACCAGTGATTTCACAGGGGAGACAGAAAAGAAGATCTACACTGGAAACACTTCAGCAAACTGCTTTAAATTATTCTTTTACAACTTTCTTTTTTTATCCATGCTGCAGATAGAGGTGCTTGGTCCCTCATTTCTTACCCCACCATAGCACTCACATTTTCTGGTTTCTTTCCTCCCCCAACAGCACCCTAGACCTCTCCCACTTTAAAACAAAATTATTTAGGAAAATGGCAGCGCCTCACTAGATTTCAACGTTCATACCTACCCTGGAGCAAACTACAGTCATTTGATTACCAAGACTTGCCTTTCTTACAGGGCAATGAAGTGCTTGTACAGGAAGTTTGCTATCCAGTCCCAAAGTTTATAGCACTACTACATGTCAAGTGGAAACAATGCATAACAAGAAGCCAGTACCCCCTTCCCGTTCTTCCTACCCTTTACAACCTAGCAGGAGAAACAGTTATTCACTCAATGACTTCAGAGTGCCAGAGCAGGAATAGTAGCATGAAGGCCAAATATGTCTGAAGGGAGAGCATTTGCCAGGAAAGGCTTCCAGAGGGAGGAAATTATGGGCTGGAAACTAAAGAAGCACCCAAGTGAAGTGAGGGAAAAGGGAGAGCTCCACACACAGGTAACAGCATGAGCAGAGCTTTCTGGCAGGAGAACATCCAACATGTTCTAGTTCCTTGATTCTCTATGGGGAAGACACTTTTCTTTCCCATACCCCTTTTTTACCAGCCTATATGTGATCCCATGTTATAAGTTTCAAAGGACAGGTAAGAAAAATATTTATGATCCATCTTAATACAGAAAGAGGGGCCAAAGTACCTCTCTGAGTGTTATTACATAGCATTTTTAATCTACTAAACTATTCATGCGGATCATTGTATATGTCTAATAGTTTACTCCTGGAGATTACAAGGAGTAAAACTATATGGATAGGTGCATGTGCTTTTGTGATATATAAATTTGCATAAATTGAATATAAAAAGGATTATTTTTGTGACTATTTCCCAACAATGCTACATAAATGATTGTAATTCTATGTACTCAATGGAACAATCAAACCCATTAGGAGTTTTATTTAGTTTCCTCCCCATGACCTTTGTCAGCCCTACACTCAGTCAGAATTTACAGAAGCTTGAAAATTGGGACTCTTTAAAATAATTTTTTAGGGTTGCTTCACTTTTGAATCTCAGTCTCTGTTCATCTAATCCCAACATTTGTTTCTTTATCAGAAAATGTGAGAAGAACCAATGACTTCTATCTCATTCAAGAACAACATCAAATTCTTACAAGGACTTACAAGAATATTCAGTTTGTGCTAAATAGTCTCTGCTGGGCTCGCTAGATCCAATACTTCTCTCTTGCCCTCTGCGCTGTGTCCCTGTAGCATGCAAGCTTCGAGAGGGCATGAATTTGTCAGTTTGCATCATAGTGGTATCCCCAGATCATATATTAGTGCTTGTAGATCATTACATAAAAAGGGGTCTCTTTTAATAACAACTGAAAATTGCAATTGCCTTGGCTGGAGTCATTAGTGAATCTCAATTCATAGGCCCTTCTCTTCATCTTTGTTTTGTTGTTGTTACTGTTGTTGTTGTTGTTGTTGTTGTTGTTGTTGCTGTTGTTGTTTTTGAGTTAGAGTCTCATTCTGTCACCCAGGCTGAGTGACACTCACAGCCACTGCAGCCTTGAACTGCTGGGTTCAGGCCATTCTTCCACCTCAACCTTCCAAGTAGCTGGAACTACAGGAGTGTGCCACTATGCCCAGTTAATTTTTTAAATTTATTGTAGAGATGAGATCTCACCATTTTGTCGAGGCTGGTCTTGAACCCGTGGGCTCTGGCAATCTTCTCATCTCTGCCTCCCAAAGTGCTGGGATTATAGGAATGAGCTACTATGACCAGCCTCTTCACCTTTTATAGTACCCTGAGATGTCATTAAATTAAAATAGCCCCAAGATTTTATTCATTTTCATATATATGTAATATATGCACAAATAGACACACACATATATATGTTGTCTGTACATGTAAACAGACACATCTACCTTGTATTGTTATGACTTTATATTGTACTTGTCTTCTCTCCTTTTACTGGATAGTAAATTCCTTTAGAGTAAGTGGCTATTTCTGACTCAATTCGAATTTATTAGGTGACCTAGAACAGGGCATGGAACTCATGGACAATGAATGTTTGATAAATATGTGAAAGAACAAAGGTGAATGAACCTGTGAGACAGTTAATATAAACTATAACTAAGTTCACATTTTCCTATTAGACCAAAAACTCAATCAGCATCCTTCGCAAAGTTGTATTGTTGCAGGTCATTGTATGTACCTGAGGCACTGCAGGGCGAGTAAAGATTTTCATTCTGATGGCTCAATAGTTGTCGCTTCCATTCCCAGGTGGAAGGAGAGCGAGACGGCAGAAGTGACCGGACCCCGACCGAACCCCCTCCTCCATTGATTACGCTCTCCAGCAGCTAGACTGTTTTCCCCAGGATGGCAGGTGGCACAAACGTTTTGCTGCTCAGCAGGAGGTGTTGGCTTGATGCTCAAGACCTCGGTGACACTGGCGGGTGCAGCAGAAGGGTAGCTGACTTCCTGATGCAGGTTTAACTGATTAAACTGTGAGTCCCCACAGCACCAGTGCCAGGGAGGCCCCTGGGACTGACTGCAGCCAACTTTCTCATTTGTAGGTTTCCCTTTCTGTGATGCCTGACATTTTTAAGGCTGAGCTGGCAAACAATCCAGGATGACAGCCTCCAGAAAAGAGACTCATATTGAGCAACGATAATAGCTTGAGTTTATAGAGAATATTTCTTAGCACTTAACAAGTTATCTCATTTTATCCTCTCCATGTTCCTTGCCTGTGAAACACAGAGCAATTCCCAGTCCTGTTTTCCAGCTGATGAAACTGAAGCACGTGGAGACCAAATGTGCTTTTGCCTAAGTCAAATTAAAATCTAGGTGTTTTGATTACCAATTGAAGACAATTTCACTCTGAGCCCAAGATGAAATGAAATATCTGAAAGCACAGTGATACCATTTTTTTGGAAAGTAACCAATAAAAATAAGTGAGGTACTACTGCCTTCTCTCTTTAAATTTAAAACCTAAACTTCCTAGAGCTAATGTGGCTGTTTCCTGAATTCTTGTTCTAGCTTATTAAATATTTTTGTTAGAAACAGATACCGTGTTTCCATGTCAGGCTGTAGAAAGCTTAGGGTTGGTTCTAAAGCCATTGTATTTCCCAAAGAAGGGGGAATTATTAGTTGCCTTAATTATTGCAGATATTTTGTTCTTAATTCTAAGGGTCACAGAAAATTCAGGATGTCTAAAACCATTTATTTACAGTGATTTTAAATTTTTAATACAATATTTTTACTTATTTTAATTTTTAAAAAGTTTCTCATAGTACAAAGACATGAAGAGGGGCCAATATATTCTTAATACAAAAGAAAATTGAACAGTGTACCACATCTTAAAACAAATAAAGCAATGAATAGTGATGACGCCTTCTTGTATTTTTATATTTTTGTTTTATATAGTTAATGTTTTATAAATGACAAAGAAAATAGTCAAAATTTTTCTGATTATGAATTTTCTCTAATTTTCAACATAGACTGAGGGTTGATTTTCAGTTCCTACTCACTGCAGAGTACAAAAATAAGCAGAAGTCAATCCAGAATGAAATCAGAAATTCAACTAATACGTAGAGTCAGTTGCTCATCAAGTGCACTTTCCTCCAGTACCAGTTTTGTCACCTTCCAGATTAGTTATGTCTTTATATCATAGGGAAGAATTTATTTATTACATAGATATTAAGCATAGCTGCTGAACATTCATTAGAAATTTCCTACCAAAAGAAAGTTCATATGTAGACATCAGTCTTGTTATCTCATTATCTGAAAGGAAAGGTTTTCTCCCCTTCATTACTGAGAAGAAATGTCTCTTGAACACTTTGAGTTTTTTTATTGTTTAGAAACATAAAGATAACCTATTTTAACTCTCTGAACAGCCAATACTCCTCTGCTTAGCGTAGGCTTCTCTCCATGGTACTGAGAATGCAGGATCAATGATGAATATTTCCAACCTTTTCAACTGCCCTGAGTTTTCATAATCCCCTGAATGCTCTATCATTCCAGCACCCCCATACCTATGTACTTGCAGGTATTTTCTTTTATTTATCTTTGCTTTTTAAAGCATTATGGCTTTGAATTATCATCAATTTTGTGTAGATCAATAAAAGAACCAATATCAGCACCTTACTTCAAAAGAAACAAAAGCAGAAAAAAATGGAGGACTCTATGAGAGGTTTTATTTTGCTTCACAGAGCACTCAGAAGTTACCAATTCAGAATCTTCCTTAGAAGCAACTTCCTTAAATATGAGTTGACTTCAGTCTGGGCACATGGTCATAAAGGAGCTTCCTACATAAGTTTTCTAGAATCTCATATAACTTTTAAAAACACTGGTAAAAAAATATTTACTTAAGAGTTTTCTATTAACTTGGGTATTTGTAAATTTGTTATAGAGAGCAAAGCATAATAATAAAATGTGTGCTGAGCATACTGAAAAGGATGGATTTTACAGAACTTCTGTTGAACACTTACAGGCAGCAGTGCCTGCCAGGGAGCTTTTTAAGCAGTAGTGACATCTTCTGCAGCAGTGAATTAAGCCCAAGAAAAGTGTTAGTGTTATTTTAAAAATAATCATCAAAAATAACAAAAATTCCTGATGGCTCATACAAAGCAACAAGAAGAAAAACCACAATTCCAATCAAGTCAGACTTCCTAGGAGGCCTCAGGCAATCCTTCATAAATTTCTAAAGATCAATATTTAAGCAGCAGCAAGAAAACAACTATAGAGATTTTTCTTTTCTCTCCTATTTGTGAAATCAGCGCGGGCCTTCACAGAACAAAATAGGAAATAAAATGAAAAATCATTTCCCAACATGAAGAGAAAATAAGGCAATGGGTAGAAGTGGGGGGAGGAATGATATTTTTATAGATCAAACCAGTAAGCTTAACTGAGATCCAAGAGCCAATTACTTTCAGTGCTATTTTCCAAGGGATTTTAAAATATATCTCCTCCTAATATGGTCCTAGCACCAACTCTTGAGATAAGAACTCTGAGGCACACACAGGTGTTGTGAGCAGGGAGCCCAGAAAGGAATAGAGACAACACATGGGCTGTGCTAAAAAGGTGAGTCTGCAAAGGGAACATGTCTCCAAGGCTCATTCTGGATAGAACCCCTCCTGCCTCAGCACTTTCCAAAGCAAATTAGCATGAGGTGGAAGAATCACCTAAGCCCAGCAGGTCGAGGTTGCTGTGGCCAAGAGCATGCCACTGCACTCTAGCCTGGGTGACAAGAGTGAGACTCCAGCTCCAAAAAAAAAAAAGCAAATTAGCATAAGAATTCATAAAATATGAGAAATTCTCTGCTTCAAATGAAAGAACTAAACCTGGAAGAGTAGGGAATGTCTTTATTTACCTTTTGATTTTTTCTTCTCAGTATTCTGTATTGAGTCCTTCCCCTGGCCACTCATTGCCCTGCTGAGCTCCTCTAAGCCCAAAGGCATGCCAAAATGCCCCAGTGGGTGCAGTATATGTTATGGGGATTAGGAAATCCCTCAAGTGACTCTCATTTCAGTAGTCCATCCCTTTGAGAACTTTCCACTAATATGCTAGTCTGTCCCTAACCCTCTTTTCTTCCTACTTAGATAATTCCACCAATTGCTGTGGCTAGACACATTGATTCTCCCATGAATATCTCTAATTCAGATGTGAATCTTTGGCTTCAAATTAGACATTACCTCTTTGATACATACACAAGTCCCTCAAACTCAGCGTGTTCAAAAGTGAAATTAAGATACTCTGCTGGAAGAGGTATAAGCCTACTCAAATTTTTCAAGTAAAAAGGGATTTACTAAAAGGATGCAACCAGAAAGCCCAAGGACATACAGGGACAAATGCAAAAGTAGAGCCAGCAGGTGAGGACTGAACTGAAAAGTCAGGAGTCAGGCTCCTTCTTCTGAGTTGGTATACTTCTACATTGCTCTTCCTGTCTGTCTAGTATTAAATGCTCTTGTGTCCACTCTTGCCTTCTTAGTGATGCTATAACTTGATGTTGGGCTTGGTGTTGCTTTTCTATATGCATTATTAAATATTCTTTTTGTTGTAATTTTTAAAACTCACCAACTCAATTTGGCTTATACTCTGGAAAATGTCATTTTTCATTACAAGAAGTAACAAGATAGGGCTGGTTAATTTAGTGGCACAATAACAGCATTCAGGGTCACAATATTTCCATCTTTCTTTTCAGCTATCCCTCAGTGTCTATGTCTGAGCTCAAGCTGCCTCTCTCATAGTCACAGTATGACAGCTACAATTCCAGACATCCAATGAAAGAGTAAGTTCTTTTCAAAAGTAAGGTACCCTTCTAAAGAAGATCCCAATCAGACTTCACCATTCATGTGACCAAATCTGATTCTATCCCATCCTCAAATGAAGCAGAAGTGAGGGTAGATTTGCCCATACTTACCTGTGATTAGAAGACAGTGAAAGGATTAGACAGAGTGTCTATCAGGTAGGTAAATGAATCATGTATGTCTATCAAAGCAAGGAACCAAATTTACTCCCAGTTCTGAAGGATCACCCTCCAGTTATTATGTCAAATCCTATCTTCCTAATCTTATTTTCTGATATTCTTCTCTTTCATTATATATGTCAACCTCTTCCTCAAACATTTCAAGCAAATGTCCATCTCAGAGCCTTCATACCTGTTTCCAACTTCATTCCCATCATTACTCAAATGTCACCTCCTTAAATATTTCCTGGTTCTTCATCATCTAATTTAAAAATAGCACCCCTCCACTTTCGATCCCCTTATTCTGCTTTATTTTTCTACCTAGTATGTATCATTTTCTGACATTACATATACGATTTTTTATTCTAATTTTCTACTGAAATATAACTCCAATAAGGCGAGGCTTTTTTCTTTTTTTGTTCACTGCTATATCAACAGTGCTTGGGACATTTCCTGGAACATAGTTAATGCTCAATAAGTATTTTTGAACACATAAAGAATTTCTCAATTTCTTCATCTTAAATTATAGGCAGAAAAGATCACATTGGCAAAAACAGGTTAGGTGGCTGCTCAGAGTAGGGGGTAGGATACATACTTTATAAATAGGGGGACCAAATACCTCAATTTGCTCTAGAGAGTAAAATGCATAACTCTTGTTCTGTACTAATTATTAACAGCTATTTTTACTCACTACCATTCTTCAACTTAGATAATAATTTAGGTTATCACTCTATGAACAAGAAATTTTCTTTTCAGAGGCTGTAGAAAGAGAAGTTATTTTCTAAATAAAAGATTATGAGTGGGAAAGATTAGTATATGCAGTACTCTTCCCAACTCTGCTTCTTCACTGGGATTTTCCATCCCAGAAACCTCACCACAATTCACCCAGATGGCTAAACCATAAAACTATTTTTTTTTTTTTTTTTGAGTTGGAGTCTCACTCTGTCGCCCAGACTGGAGTGCAGTGGCCGCTTCTGGCCACCGCAGCCTCGACCTGCTGGGCTCTGGCGATCCTTCCGCCTCAGCCTTCCAAGTAGCTGGAACTACAGGCACGCGCTACCACGCCCAGCTAATTTTTTGATTTATTGTAGAGATGAGGTCTCACCAAGTTGCCCAGGCGGGTCTCGAACCCGCGGGTTCAGGCATTCCACTCACCTCAGCCTCCCAAGGCGCGGGATTACAGGCTGAGCCACCGACCCCGGCTCATAAAACTATTATCTGCTGAGATTTTCAGTTTTCTCTAAAGACATGTCATGCCCATTCAATCAGCAATAAAATTTTTTTAGACATACCTCTTTAGCATATCTCATAAATACCCCCCCTTTTTTTTCATTCTCAGTACTAATATTTGGGCTCAGACTCACTCTCCTGGAATGCTATAATACTGATATATTTCTTTTTATTTAGCAAATGATTACTTAGCATATCACTGGGCTGCAATCCTGTTCAAAGGCATTATAACTGATAAGGTATTTAATTGCCATAACTACGCTATGCAGTAGGCATTATTTTTATTATCAATGTTCCCTTTTAAAAGTGAGGGAATTGAAGTACAGAGAAGGCCAAACAATGCCACAATGGCAGTGGCAGCATGAGGGCTCAAGCCCCAGAATGCAACACTGCTCTTATGCTGAGCTGCCCTAATGGGAATTTATGTTCATGATTCCATTTTGTTACACTCCAGAGCAAGGGAACAAAGAATTGGTGAAAACTAAGATTATTTTGCATGGTATTTAAGGAGTTTTGTAACCTATCTTTGCCTTCTATTCCAGCCTTACCTCACCATGACAAGCTAATTTACCTTTTACAAACTTTTGCAGAACAAGCTGCCTTGCCTCAATTTTTTTTTTCTTTGTGTACAGACCTTATTCTACCTTGAATATTACAATTCCTGGGATGCCCAATCTAGCAAATCTCAGTGCCACATTCAAGATTAAACTTTTGTCACCTCTTCTATGAAGATTTCCTGTTTTAATTCACCTCCTTGTTGTTTCTATCACATTTTATATCAATAACATATTGTTTAACTGCTTGAAGACAGGGCTCATATCTTGCTTATTTTTGAAAATATGCCTTTTTATGTAGATATGGAGTCTCACTATGTTGCCCAGGTTGGTCTCGAACTCTCAGCCTCAAGAGATCTCCCATCATTGGCCTTTCAGAAAGCTGGGATTACGGACGTGAACCGCCATGTCCATACTTGAAAATATACTTATTGAACAAAGAAACTGATTAAAGAAGAGTGGGGAGAAGCTAAAATTCTAGTTATAAAATAAAGAGTCCTGAGAGGGGCAGAAAAAAATATTCATCACTAGCCTATAGAGTAATAGTCACGAATGTATATTCACTTCTACTTTCAACAACAGTTTGGCAAACTATGACCTATGAGCTAAATCCATCCTGCCATGTATTTTTTTTAATAAAGCTTTATCAGAACATAGCCAAAACCATTGATGTAGTCATCATCTATGGCTGCTATCATGCTACAATGGCAGACTGGAGTTATTGTGACGGAGACCATATGTCTTGCATAGCTGGAATATTTAGCATTTGGTTCTTTATAGAAAAAAATATTGTGATTCCAGCTCTACAATATAATGTTCAGTGGCATCCATGCAAATGCTATTTGATGATTCTTCTCCATTTGTCAGTCTAGACCTGCTGCCACAGGATTCTGCCAGAGATCCCTGCCGGAAGAAGGTAGATAAAAGCACACTTCAAGGGAATGGGCCAAGATGGCGACCGGGCAGCGTGGTCTGTGAGACCTCCGCAGAAGAGGACACAGAAAGACTCCAGATCTCTCCCAGGGGGCCTGCTCCCCCACACGGAACTTGTCCACGGACACCGCAGAGGCATTACAGCG
>CAUYQG010285186.1:0-13768 GCA_963574415.1 Tarsius wallacei | reverse complement strand
GCTGATTTTTTGATTTATTGTAGAGATGAGGTCTTGCTTGCCCAGGCGGGTCTCGAACCCGCGGGCTCAGGCAATCCACTCACCTCAGCCTCCCAAAGGCGCGGGATTACAGGCTGAGCCACCGAGCCCGGCTAGAAGTGGAGATCTTTAATGAACTGTGAGAAGTTGTCTCTTCTCCCTCCCTTCCTTTTTACTGCTTAGTCTCTAAGGAATACCGTATTAAAAAAATGTCTTCTTGTCATCCTCTATGTTGATTTATAAGAAACGTAGGTGTATATGTAAATCTGATGTCTGTCTGTCTTCATACATCTAGTCATATATACAAAGTTTTTCTGATTAATGAAAACTGAGTTTGAAAACGTTTTTCAACTACTCAAAAAAATGCATGCATATGTTTGTTACATACCCATATGCACAGGTCTTTATACATATTTATATGTCTACATATATATGTTTTTATATTGTATATATATAAAATACATCTATGTTTTTTGAGTTCTGTAGTTGAAAAACGTTTTCAAACTTAATTCTTATTAATGACCAGGAAACTTTTTAAAGAAAGATGTATATAAAATTAAAAAAAAAAATATATATATTTTTACTACAAATGACTCACTAATTCTTATTAATGACCAGGAAACTTTAAAAAAATATATATATAAAATAAAATTATTTATATATATTTTACTACAAATGACTACTGGATTTATGTCTTTAACACACAAAAATCATTGACCAGAATTTCTTTTTGCTGGAGTTTGAATGAACTTTGGGACAGAGGTGTGCTGACAGCTCACCCAGATTGGCAGAAGAGTGAGCTGATAAGTCGCAGACTTGGACTATCTGACACACTCTTTCCTCTTCTGTAGGTCTTATTCGATTTCTTCCGCCCCCTATAACAATGTGTTGTTGTGTTTGCTCTGTGCATACCTTTCTTTCCTTGGCCTTTTATATGTGCATAGTGTAGCTTAGAGCTAGTGCAAAACACATAGCTCTGGGCTGTGATGTATGGATTGCATTGTGTACTTCCCCATCACCGTCCCTTCGGCACACAATAACTGCAGTGTGGAGGGACCTACACGCAGACAGTGATGGTGTTTTATGAAACGCCAGTGGTGTGTGGCGTCGACTACAATCTGCCGGGTAAGCAGTTGCACAAATTCCTCTAAGTTGAGAGGGCTCCAGAAATGTCATGTTTTGGCCTCAGAAATGAATACCACAAATAACAGCACAGGCCTGGGGGACTTTGCTGAGAATCTCAGATTTCAGCCTGCCTTTCTTCAGCTGGGTCTGCAGTAGATTTTGTTGCCTTTTTCCCTTTTTTGTAAAAAAAATGTTTCCAAAACCTGGTCTTCCAATTTTTGAATAATATATTTAACCCTATCTAAATTGTCTTGTTTGGTCTCTCTCCTCTGTATGTTTCTAACAGATTATGTAGTTTTTTTTGTCGTCGTTTTTTTAAAAATCTGACACCTGGAAAGTAGACCAAAGGACTTTTTAAAGTTTTCAACCCATTGAATTTATATTGCTAGTCAGTGAGGAAAGTCAAGTTAGGGAGAGGCAGACAAGGGTATGGGGGTGAAGGTGGGTAATAGATTGCTAAGCCTGCTGGCATTTAATATGCAAAGTAAGATTTCTTTTTTGAGGTGTAGTGTACTTGGCAAGTTTTATTAACAGTTGCATGGTTTTCTGTGTTTAATGAACTAGATTCTACATTGTCAAAATAGAGACTGACTCAGGGTGTACTTTATAAAGATTCTGCTATAACAAGAGACACAAAGCAGGTCAGGCTCAGCCTGTAATCCCAGCACTTTGGGAGGCCGAGGCGAGTGTATGATCTGAGCTGGCGGGTTCAAGATCAGCCCGGGCAACTTGACGAGACCTCGTCTCTACAATAAAACAAAAATTAGCCGGGCATGGTAGTGCATGCCTGTAGTTCCCGCTACTTGGAAGGCTGAGGCTTTGAGATCCCCGGAGCCCAGCAGGTCGAGGCTGCGGTGGCTGGGAGCAGCCACCGCTCTCCAGTCTGGGCGACAGAGTGAGACTCCATCTAAAAAAAAAAAAAGAAGAGACACAAAGCAAAAGCATGCTTCAGATAGCAAGAAGAAATGACAGCGAAAGTGATGTCTTAGTGAAGGAACGTATAAAAGAATGAAAAATCCCCATCCCATCTGCACAAGCATGGCCTTTTCTTAAGAGAAAGGGGCAGATTGGCTTGGTTGCTTATGTCATTCTTTTATTTTCCGGAAAGTATTCAGAAAGGCTCCAGTATACTAAGGAAGAGTATGAAAGCACAATATGGAATTGTGAAAACGAAGTGTAGCTATGCTGGTCTTCTCCCAGAATCTACTTGGCAGTGTGTGTTTGGATTAGTTCCTCGGTTATGTGTGGACTGGTAGTCCATGAGCTAGATTCAGGAGTTGTGTAAGACTGCGAACCAGAAGTCCTGCATTCTAGACTCAATTCTGCCAGCTTTTTGGCTGGTGTTTGGCACTGAGCCATTCCCCGCAGCAGCATCTTTTGGCCTACTAGTCGGCTAGTTACTCAGTAGGAGACATTGAGGCAACACTGCATTTTCTTCAACAACTCAGTCCCTGAAAGTAATGAATATAAAAAGGAATAGAACGTAAGAATAAGTGCCGTAGATGGAAATATCACTCTGGAAGGAGCAAGATGAAACAATAGGATATTGGAGTAGGCTTCATAGGGAAGGAGAATTTGGAGATTTGTCTAGATGTAGAGTTTTGATACTTGAAAATAAATCAGTGTTAAAAAAAACAATTAAGAATACTTCTTTCTTGTAAGTTAGTAAGTTATTCTCTTTTTCTGGGGTGGTACCCTCACATTGCTATGATAAATAATAAACTAGCTACATGTACTGGTGTTTGAGGTGCAAGTAATAAAGCAAGATATCTGTGTATTTTGCTTGGTTAACAAATGTATATTTGTATTTCTTTCATGCAATAGAATTAAAATAGGTATTTATATGCTTAGAAATCCCAAATTGCCTTCCTAGATAGAAGCATGGAATTCTAATGTTTATGGATATCACAAGTATTTAATTATTTCAAATAAATTCACAGAATCGGACTGAAATTAGATTGGTTAAACTCTCTCTAACCTTAGTTTTCTAATTTGTGAAATAAGGAGGTTGGATCAAATAACTGTGAAAGCTTTTAAATCATATGTAAAATACATTATTATTTTTAGAATAGCTCAAAAAGGTCCTGTGGTTTCAGCTGCCTTTAATGAATGCATGTAATGTGCCAAACATTTTATGAAGCACTTTAAATATACTTCATTTAATTCTCTCATCGGCATTATAAGGTGGGTATTCTTATTTTAAAGAGAGGAAGCTGAGGCATATAGAAGTTAGGTAACTTGGCTGTGGTTACAGAGCTGCTAAGAGGTACTAAGAGGTAGGGCTGACAGTTAAACCTAGGGGCACTATGATTCTACTGCAGTGCATTTCTTCCATATTGTTTAGGATTGATGATTCTCTAGAAAGACGGTGTATACCAGAACCTGGGAGGGAAGGAAGAACAATTTTGAGGAATAACTTTAACTTGTGTGCCCCAATACATTTTTATGTACTACTGTGATGAGTTCTTCCTTGATTTTTCTCCCCTAAATGAGAGTTCTTGTTGATAGACTCTGATGATGTGAACAGTGTAAAGGCAAAACCAGAAATGAAGTTGTGAGCCACTGAATAGTAGTGCTGTCAGAGGCCAACCAATCAAGTTTAATTGCAGATTAGTGCTATAAATTGTCATAACTTGGACCATTAATATGTAACAGTTAAGATGCATCTTCTGATAATCTGGCACCTTTAAAAATATAAGAAATATACTACCTCTTTTGCTTGCCTTTTTAAATTAACTTTCAAAAGTAGATCAGTTTTAGGTTTCTTAGAAGTAACTTCTCTGGGTTTTCTGTTAAAATTTTATTTCTTTACTCCTTTTATTCCCTAGCTCATGTTTCTTTCCCTCTTGTCTTGATAGCTTTAGCATAGCTATTTAAACAAAAAAAATGCATGTTAAAATCTTTTAAATGGTAGTGAGTATAAATAATGAATTAGTGGAATAAAATGATTATAGATTAATGAATTTTATTTTATTTATTTTGCTAGAGACCCATTGGGTTTCCTTAATTTTAAGGTTTGTAGCATTATAGTTTTTAATATTGTGTCTCTCTATTTTATTATCTTCATCTAGGACTCTGATGAGAAATGCATAGACTCCCTCACTCTATCCTCCATGTTTTTGAAATTTTAAAAATATTTTTCTTCTATCTTTTTCTCAGCTGTATTCTGGGTAGTTTTTTTCAGGTCAATCTCCCAGTTCACTGATTTTCTCTTTAGTTGTGTCATATTTTATACATCTGAATTATAATTTAGTTACTATAGTCTTTATTTCTAGATGTTCTATTTCATTGTTTTCAAAATGTTTTTGATAATTCCTTTTTCCTTAGTGATATTTCAAGCATGTAAAGTGTACTTACGTTATTTTTTAAAAAATTAAAAAAAAAATTTTTTTTTTGAGTTGGAGTCTCACTCTGTCGCCCAGACTGGAGTGCAGTGGCACGCTCCCGGCCACCGCAGGCTCAACCTGCTGTACTCCAGCGATCCTTCCGCCTTAGCCTTCCAAGTAGCTGGAACTACAGGCGCGTGCTACCATGTCCAACTAATTTTTTATTTGTTGTAAAAATGAGATATCGCCGTGTTGCCCAGGCGGGTCTTGAACCCGCAGGTTCAGGCAATCCACTCACCTCATCCTCCCAAAGCGCAGAATTACAGGCTGAGCCACTGAGCCCGGCTTACTTATGTTATTAATATATTCATTACTTGGTAATGCTATTTGCAGTCTCCAGATAGTGGTGGCTGGTTTCCTAGTATGTTATAGCATTTGCTGGGATTTTTTTCTATGTGAATTATTTGCTTTTTCCAGGCAGTTAGGCATATCTAATTTTATATCAGTTTAAACTGAATTCTCTTTTGATATTTTTGAATGAAACAGATAATGCTATTACCAGTTCCAACTCTACATGAGGGCCAGATGGTAGCTCAGGTTGAGTATCCTTTATCCAAAATGCTTGCTTGGAACCAGAGTATTTAGATATCAGATTTTAGAATATTTGCATTATTGCATACCTCAAATCTGAAAATATAAAAATCTGAAATGTTCCAATGAACATGTCCTTTGAGCATCGCTTGAGTGCTCAAAAATTTTTGAATTTTGTTTACTTCATTTCTAGAGGTGTAGGGTCTTAGAACAGTAATTCTGTTGTAAAATCAGTTAGTAAATGTGTATTTTTTTTTTTGAGTTGGAGTCTCACTCTGTCAGTCAGACTGGAGTGCAGTGGCACACTCCTGGCCACTGCAGCCTCGACCTGCTGAGCTCCAGTGATCCTTCTGCCTCAGCCTTCCAAGTAACTGGAACTACAGGTGTGCACTACCACGCCTAGCTAATTTTTGATTTATTGTAGAGATCAGGTCTTGCCATGTTGCCCGGGTAGGTCTCGAACCCATGGACTCAGGCAATCCACTTGGCCTCCCAAAGTGCGGGATTACAGGCTGAGCCTCTGAGCCCGGCCAGCAAATGTATTAAAAAAGATAATGGTCTCTTTTGCCAAATAGTTTTGGGAAACATCGGGTTGAATGATGGGAAAGAGTGTTTTTTTTAACTGTAGAATTTCTCATGGTATCTCATATGCATAGTTTTGGTGCTCAGTAGTTGTATTTTGTAAGCAGATTTTTTTTCTTGTCTCAGTCTACTCCTTTGGGGGATGTGGGATATACATGTAGAACATCTTGTGGGACAAGTGGAACGTACTTTGGCGAATATAATTCAGCCTTCTGATACCCTTGGCTTCTGCCTACAGCCTTTTTTCACTGGCTCTCCTGCTGTGTTTGTACTGCTCTGCTCTGTGACTTCATATATGAATGTATATCTATCTGTCTTGTATTTAAACTTCCTGAGAGACAATGTGATTGTGTCTGGTACTTCTTATCCTCAGAGCAAAACAGGTACCTGAAGTGGTAGATTATATAATTTGGGGGGGGGGGGGGGCTCCTGTTTATTTTCTGTCTCTACAAGTTGTATGTAAATTTCCTGAGACCATATGTGTTTTATTCATCATTATTTCCACACTGTCTTAACATAGGAACTGGCATAACAGATGCTCGGTCGATGTGTGTTGAGTCCTTTAGCTTGGCAAGACCTCACAGTCGTCTTGAGAGTGGGACAGTGTAACCAGCAGTCGTATTGCCTGGCTTGTCCATTATTGTTGGTTTCATTTTTCATCCTATTGTATCTTTTGAACAGAGGTTGACCCTGTCAGGCTGTACGAGGGGGAGACCCCAAAAAACCCAGAATTATCTTTGGAAGGCAGCCCCCTTGTAGCACACTCAGAATTTGTTCACCTGGATCAGATGGTCAACCAGTTTTATCTGGAGCTTTAAGAAGGTTGCCGTACTATTTGTGGAAGAAACGTCTTGAATTGTGGCAAACGGGTGACTGGTTCTTCCATCATAACATCGACCCTGCCCATGCTGTGCTGAGAGCTAAGCTGTTTTTGACCAAAAAACAGAATGGAGCCTGTGTTCCACCCTCCCTATTTACCCAATTTCCCCCCATTTGACTTTTTTTTGTTTCCCTGGATGAAAAACGTCCTCAAAGGGAATGTTTTGCCAATGTGGAAGAGGGAAACAAAAAACGGCTGAAGCAGAAAAAGGCATCCAAATTGATGCGTTCAAAAACTGTTTTGAGCAGTGGAAAAAGCATCTGAATAGGTGTATTGCATGAAAAAAGAGAGTACTTTGAAGGTGACTGAAGTTTAAACACGCAAGAATAAATACCAACTTTTTAGAAATATATTCCATTTTTTGGTGCCTTCCCTCCCCCTATACAAACATCCAAAGTGAAAAGAAAGATGTTTGAGTATCTGTTTCCTGTACCTCAAACAATAACTTCCTCCTCTAAGCTTTACTTCAGATGTTACACTGTTGGTGAAGCTGTGATTTCGCTTATACTCTGTTACACCTTTTATTGTTGATGTTCCCACAGCACTTTGTACATATCTCTCTCAACACATCTTGGTGGTACTGCATTTTTGTCTTTCCTGCCAGACTTTGAGTTCGCTGATGAGGGTGGAGATACTGAAGGGAAGCTTAAGTAATATGTCTTTGCAGTCAGGTTCTCATCATGTATTCCCGGAAAGGAAAAGAGAGACTAGTAGAGAAGCAGTCTGAGCATCTAGCAGGTTATTTTGGTGTTTGTTCAATGCGGGCTAGTGAGAGCACAATTGGCATCAGAACTCACTATGATTGATTGAGGCATATCCTATCTCACTGGGTTAATTTGATTATGTAGTGAGCGATGAGGTAGTTATTATCCCCATTTTACTGATGGGAGACTGAGAGGCTTCCCCCTTGTCACACTTGTCCAGTAATAGTAAATGCTTACAGCATGTTGAATGAAGGAAGAACTGGGTCTAGCTCCAGCTCTGTGCTGACACCTGGTGCACTGCCAGCATACCAACGGCACCAGCAGCAACACCACTTTGTGGTGGTGGGCTTTGCGGATGTTTTCCTCTTAATCTTGCAGGGGAATTTTGTCCATGAGAGCGTGTTTTTATTTTTGAAAATGGAAACCAATGAGAAAGTGTCTTATGAACAAAAACTGACTTTAGGCCAGTGTTGGAATGTGCTTTTTTCTTGAACTGAGATATATATTTATAGATATCAATTGTCTTAAATAACCTTTTTGCTCTAATTTATAGTAGCATCCTAACCAGTTGTTATGTATTACAATTCTTTTAGTACTCACCATACCCTTGTGGTAGGTTCTCTTACCTCCACTTCACAGATGTGCAAACCAAAGCAAACAGCAGTGTCTTGTCATGGCGCACGTAGCTTGTAAGTAATGGATTTACAACTATAGTATTTGGCATACGGAACCCATTGCTCTTATCCACGACAGTATATTTTTAAATGTATTTTCAATATATGGACATCCAAGCACACATCTGTCTCAAACATACTTAGCAATTTAGCTGGCACATTGCTTATTATGTTGAAATAATGTAACCTGTGTGTGACTTTCTCCTTCTTCCCTTTACCATTTGATGCGGTTCTAGTCTTTTTCTAAATGCTACTATAAGAAGCTTAATAAAATACCAGACTCTCCTCTTCAATACATATGTCTGGGGAACATTGATTCTCACACAGTGAATGGACTAACGGGTATACATTTTGATAGTGAAAGGCATTCATTTCAAGGATGGAATAGTCTAATGGCTTGTTCTTTTTTCTAGCTGTCCAGTGGTGGCTTATGTCAGTGCATCTGGGCAGGAGGCGTGTGTCTGACCTGACCTCACAGTTGGGGTGTTCCAGGGATGTGCATCTTAATTGGAAATGAGTTACCATTTTGATTATGTTTTACCATTGATTATACAATGAGCTTTTCTTCTGTGGCTGTCAAAGGCTTTTACATCTCTGTTCACAGCAGCTTCTAAAATTAAAAAAAAAAAAAAAAAATCCCTTCAAGGTAAAAATAGTAGAGGCAATTGATTTATTGTCCCAGTTCCATTATCTTGTATTTTAAAAATTTATTCTAGAGTGAACACCATATAATTCTCTATAGAATTATAGATAGAAGCATAGCTTGCATTGAAAAAATTTTATTTTACAAATATAGAAGAAAAATAAAAAATCAAACATGAGTGCTGATGGGATAAATTATGTCAGAATACATTGAATAATAGTGTTAAATGATATTCCCAGGGAGTATGTCTTGTGGACATGTTGTGAGCCACCTTAAGGAATCGAGGGAAGAAGTTTAATCGTATTTTTGTACTATTTTTGTTTTCTTTTTTTTTTTTTTTGAGTTGGAGTCTCACTCTGTTTTTCAAGTAAGTAAATGAACTGCTATCATTTTGCTATTTTGGGCTTTTTTTTGTATTTACATAGAGTAACAGAGCCGAGGGCATTTGATTATGCTTTCATATTAGATTTGATGCTTTGTGTGTGATGGGTAGGAGGGCTAATAAAGTGAAAAAATTGCTAATCACTTTAACATTGTTAAAAATTAGAAAAAATATGTTAATTTGCAATAAATCATGTATGTGATATGAGGTCCTTATTAACAGTATTCATGGAATCTTTAGTTCTTAAAAAGTAAAGGTACTGTTTTTTTTTTCCCTCCAGAAACGTGCTAAGGGACAAGTGTTATTCGACAAAGTGTGTGAACACCTTAATCTCTTGGAGAAGGACTACTTTGGACTTTTGCTTCAGGAAAGCCCTGAACAGAAAGTAAGTGAATTCAAGTTCATTTGTATCCTCTTAGAGCATATTGTCTTTTTTTCCTTAACCAGTCTCAGGGTAAAACTTAGCTTTTAAATAACTTATGATTTATTATGACTTCACTGTAGAAATTTGATAAATGTTGAAAAAGTGTGTGGCGAGAGCCACCTGTAAGGTTTTGGCATTTGTGTGTGTGTGTGTGTGTGTGTGCGCGTGTGCGTGCTCGCATGCTTTCTATTTATATAGTAAGCATAAGGAATTGAATGTCATTGATAGAAAATTGATGTTCTGGCATAAAGACAACACAGACTTACTTTTGGTTCTCAATCACTCATCTGTCTCACTAATTAGTCTCTTGGTATTACGCATAGAGGCTGGTCAAATCCTCTTGTATTGTATGGTCACCTGCATGCTAGGTACTTAGCATGCCTGAACAGCTGGGAAGGAGACACATAGAAAAGATTCTTTCTGAGGATACTCAGAACCCTTGGGCACAGTGAAAGTGATTACTGTCCAATCTCTAACATTCACATCACAGTCAGTAGAACAGAACAGTCAATGGAAGAATATAAGTGTACTTTATTTGTCTTCGTGACATCATTGTTTGTATTTACGCATCCTACTAATGAAATACAAGGTACCAATGGTGATAATTACATATACTTTAAATTTCCTTAACCTGCTTTGTTTTAAATCCTTGATATCTAATTTGTAGTTTAATTCCATGTTTAGACTTAAAGACAAATTAAATTGTATGCCTGTCTGCTGAATAATATGAGAATATTGTTATTAGAACTCCGTTTAGAATACTCTTCAGAAGTGATAACACATTTGACTAATTCACTTTTTTTAGGCTATAAATTATAAGGTTTTGATAATATTTCCTACCATATGCTCTTCTGCCTGCCCTAAAAGCTGCAAAAGAGAAAGTGGTAGGAATTTGGCTATTGTTAAGCTACTTTTTTGGAGATTACATATTGGTTGATAACATATGAGCATTTAATCTTTGTAAAATAGAGAGACACTTCAGTATGTTATATAATATGTCGAATAGCATGTTCTCTTAGTGAAACTGGGATATGCGGCATTAAAAAATCTGGTATGTTTGTAATGCTGGTTTTGTATAAGAGTGGTATTTAGTAGGATTTACTGTTTTTTATTTTGGTGACTCCCAATATATGTGTCTAATCCATATCTTTCACCTGAATCTCATTAACCGCTCACTGGACAGTAGAGTTGACAATTCTCTCTGTTGGTCATCTGTGCATTTGCTACAAACTGTATTTGTGTGTTATTCTTTCTCCTCATTACTCCGTTACCTCCTTAAGGGTCAAGACCATGCCTTGTTTAACTTTGTAGCCTCAGTATCTATAGACATTAACTAATGCTTATTATCTGTGTGCCATCTCACACCCATAAGGATGACCATTCTCATAAAAAGAGAAAATAACAAGTGTTGGCGAGGATATAGAGAGATTGGAGTCCTTGTGCATCGTGGGTGGGAATATAATATAATCGTGGGTGCAGCTGCTACAGAAAGCAGTGTGGAGGTTCTGCAAAAAATTGAAAACAGAACTGTCATGTGATCTAGCAGTCCTACTTGTGGGTCTATATACAAAATAATTGAAAGCAAGATCTTAAAGAGATATTTTGATACCCATGGTCATTGCAGTGTTATTCACAATAGCCAAGAGGTAGAAGCAACCTTCATGTCCATCAGCAGATGAATGAATAAAAAAAAGTGGTAGACACATACAATGGGATATTATTTAGCCTTAAAAAAAGAAGGAAATCCTGTCACATGCTACAACATGGATGAGCCTAGAGGACATTATGTTTGGTGAGATAAGGGACTCACTAAAAGATAAGCACTGTATGATTCCACTTATATGAAGTATTTAAGACTCTTGGTGGTCGCTGGGGACTGAGGGCAGGGGAAATTCGAATTGTAGTGGGTATAGAGTTTCAGTTTTGCAGGATGAAAAAGTTCTAGTGATCTGTTGTATAACAATGATAATATAGTTAGCGCTACTGAACTGTGTGTTAGCAAATGGTTAAAATGTCGAGTGTGTTTTGTACTACATTTTAAAAAATAGGCTGGGCGTGATGATTAACGCCTATAATCCTAGCACTTTTGGAGACTAAGGTGAGAGGATCACTTGAGGCCAGGAGTTTGGGACCACCTTGAGCAACAAAACGAGACCCCATCTCACTTAGCTGGGCATGGTGGTACGTGCCTGTAGTCCCAGACACTTGGTAGGCTGGAGGTGGGAAGATCACGTGAGCTCAGGAGTTGGAGGCTTCAGTGAGCCATGAGCTCCTCAACGCACTCCAGCTTGGGTGACAGAGTGAAACCCTGTGTCTTAAAAAAAAAATTAAAATGAAACAAAAAGCTACCTGTGTGCAAATCAGTGTGCTAACTGCTGAGGATCAACAGTACCCAGTGAGGACATAGATTCTACTCTTTTCAATGTCCCTGCCCTCAGTGGTATCCCTGCTTATGTCCTAGTCGAGGAGACAGAGTGAAAAAAACGAATCCCACAGTTACTAAATTTTGATTACTCCTCTACAGGAAAAAGTCAGGATCCTAATAGGAAGATTCTTCTTAGGAGGGAGTGATGCTTATGCAGAGAACTAATGTGTGAGTGGACTTTGATGTGCACAGCGCATCCATGGGGCCCTGAGGCAGGGGCAGCTATCCAGTTAACACCTGGAAAGAAGTCTGATGTGGTTATTGGGAGGGGAAGGGGAGTGAGGGGAGGGATAAGATTAGGCTGGTGGAAGGGCTGGTATTAACAGGAGTCAGATGATACAGGGCCACGTAAGTCTTAGATGAAGATTGGAGATTACTCTTTCCCTAAGAAAAAATGTCAAAGCATTGATGGGCTGAAGCAGAGATATGAGATGACCAGTTCTGCCTTTAAAAAGGTCACTTTGGGGGTTAGTGGAAATGAGATGAGAGGCCCTGAGTATGACTGTTCACCCGAAGCACAAAGGTGACCTTGATCAAGGCTGTGGCAGTGGAAACAGAAAAGTGTGATTCAGAGAGATTGAGGAAGAAGGCAAATCAGTCTTATGGTTGATTGGACATGAGAGATGACAGATACCAAAAAGGCCTGGGTTTCTGCATGGATGGAGGTGGTGTTCAGTGAGACGAGGAGGAGGACTTGGTTGGAGGGTAGAAGGGGGGATATCATGGGTATAGTTGCAGACATGTTGAGTTTTAGATTAAGTAATTTACGGAAAGAACAAATCAATGGACTTAACTTTGGGTGTGTCTTAAAGAATGGCAGCTAGCGTGAAACAGATACTCCAGGTGTAAATCGATCTCAACAGTACAGAGTACATGAGGTGGTTTTATTTCCTGATGGGAATATCATTTATGTTGAGGCTTATAATCAGGCACAGTGGCTTTTACCATAAACATATTCCAAATAAAATAGAAATGGCTGTTAATAGCTAATCATTCTGGGATTCTCACTGTGCAGCAGGCAGTCACAGTTCCAGACACCTTATACATGTTAACTTATGTAGTTCTTAGAATAACCCTAAAAGGCAGGTATTAGCAACCACACTTTATTTGATTTTTTGAGTTGGAGTCTCACTCTATCGCCCACGCTGGAGTGCAGTGGCATGCTCACAGCCTCCACAGCCTTGACTTGCTTGGATCAGGTGATCCTTCTGCCTCAGCCTTCCAATAGCTGGAAATACAGGCACATGCCACCACACCTGGCTAATTGTTTGATCTATTATAGAGAGAAGGTCTTTGCCCAGGCTGATCTCAAACCCCTAGGCTCAGGCAATCTTCTTGCTTCTGCCTCTCAAAGAACTGGGATTACAGACATGAACCACCGTGTCCAGCTAGCAACCACACTTTGTACATGTAGAAATTTGAGGCATAGAGAAGTTAAATAATTCACCCAAGATCACCTAGGCAATATATGTTGGTGATAAGATTCAAACCCAGGAAAAACTAAGAAGACAAAATTTGATTTAAATTTTAGGTAAAATGCAACAGTTGTGACTTTCTGTCAGTCTATGTAAAAATGAGAACACTATTATATAACTATCATAACCGTAGAAGTGAAAGTGTACTATCTTGCTTCAAAGAATTTTTTAACATTATCAAACTCTGAAAGTTGTCTTGCAAGACTTTATTTGTATATGGGGTATTGGAGGATGTTGTGAGCTGAGTTTGTAGTATGAATTTCACAGTTGAAATTTTTCTTATGGTATCATCAGATTTAAGGACATGAACTAACTTAATGATGATGATTCTGTGATGGTCCATGCCATTCCTGCTCAAAAAGAACTTATTTCTTTGTGTCAGAATCAGCTGGGGGACAGATTTTTATTAGGAAGCTTATTTATTTTTCTCATACTTCCATTGTTCTCACATACACACCACACACACACACACACACACACACACACACACCAACACTTGTGTTCACTGGGCATGCATTC
>CAUYQG010285177.1:0-15783 GCA_963574415.1 Tarsius wallacei | reverse complement strand
CCATAGTAGAAAAGGAATATGAGAAAAATGCAAAAGTAAAGAGACAGAATAGCAAAAAAGAAACAATATCCAAACAGCACAATAGCAAAAGAACAGGGAATAACAAGAAAAGGTGTCATTATGGGGTTTAAATATATATTTTTAATAGCTTCTTTATTCAAGTGTAAATACGCTTTAGGTCCTGTCTAGAATGGAATGTCAAGTATAGGTAGGTTCCTCAGAAAAGTATTCTCAAAAGTTGAATATTTTAATCAAATGTTTTATGGTTAGGACTGACACAAATATAATTAAACTCAAATAATTGACTGTGGCTAAGAAGTTACAAAAATCCAAATATTATTGAAAGAAAAAGATAAATTTTTCAATGACTTAGTGAGAAAAAGCCTAAACAGGGAGTGTATTTAATAGAATACACATCAATTGCAAATCTTATCAGTACTTACTTGTTATGTTCCTGGGGCAAGCCACTCAACTTACTTTATTTTAGGCAATTCTTCTTAGAAGAAACTTTTAATATTATTTGGAAGTTTAGAAAAGATAAAAATTGCATAATAAGCTACATAACATTATGCTTAGCACATGGTAGATTTTCTTTAAAGGTCTATTTCTCAATTTATTTTCCAACTGCATCCTTAAAACAAAAAAATATAAACAAGTTTTTCTCAGCAAGTAAATATATTGAAATCAGAAACTGTAATATCTGGAAAGATTATTTAAACACTGTTATCTAAAAATGAAAAGGGTCTTTATTCTAAAAGTTCAAGCAAAGTCTAAGTATTACAGATAATAAAATGAAAATTGAGTTTACACAAATCTTTCTGTAAAAAAGTTGCTCATTTTGTAGCCAAATCATTTTTAAGAAATTTGCAAAATGCATAAACATATTTTTCTTCAAAGCAAAATAAAAGAATTAACTATATTAATATTTTATTAATTATAAGAATAATGAAATATTCATTTATCTAAAAGAAAAGTTCTATAACTCTTTAGTCATTTTGGACTAATTAAGCCAAAAGAGCCATATTTTCTTATTTTACCTTCCAGTATAAAGAAATTATACAATTTTACTGTTTCAACAAAGATATTATGCAAGTGCACAGACACTTTTTGGAAGGCAACAGCTGTTGATTAAAAATTTGTTAACAGTTAACATTATTAAGCAAGACACATAGTTATAATTACTGGATATCAAATTTAAATGTTCCTATTTATAAGACATATTACTTCATGAGATTTGAATCTTTCAAATATTATGTTAAGTAATGTTTCTGACGGCAATTTTATAATAAAAAGCAGAATAGTTTTGCATATTTTTGTAAATGCGATCACACTAAACAAAACATAAGGTTGGGAATTGGATAATGTTCTTAATTTAATACTTTATCAGATTAAACTTTTTGAAGGATATTTAGCTTCAAGTTATATTTTTTTATAGCTCCAAGCAAGGAAAGATTTTAATCATCTTAACTTTCAAACATTTTGTTCCCTAGTGACATTCGCAAGTCTAGGTAATGGAACTAATTATTTAGCACTAAGTAAACAGACTGAGCTAAAAATACTTGAAGCTTAAAATATGGAAAATATAAAAAGGTCAAAATGATTTTTTGAAAAGAAATAGATGGTATTTAATGTTGTTTTCTACACCTGGAATAATTTATTAATAGAAAAAGAAACAAGTCCAAATAGCTCGAGTAAAGGGAAATTTATTATAAGGAAAATGGTACAAAAGCAGACTTCATAGCAGACTCTCACAACAAAATAAACTGAAAACTACCAGAAAAACAATGATCCATTTTCTAATCTCTTGTATGTTTTCTTCAAAATATTTATTTTTCTAATTTTTGCAATCTATTATTTCAATCAACAGAACCTCAAAATTTGACTCAACACAAGACACCTTAAAAATGGATATTTATAACTTTAAGTCTCATTTCTCACTGATTCAGTTTCCTTCATGTGTTGGCTCCTAATTTTTGTGAGAAGGCCTCAGTTTGATCGTATTAGTTCATCTACTTGATCTTTTATTTATTTGTGGCTGGTGTGAAAGACAAGGAAAGTGTATGAGGGGACTACATATGACCTGTTTGTAACACAAATAAGGATTGGGAAAGTCAACTCTCTTAGAGGGAGTGATGACCTGAACATGGGAGATGAAAATTTATCAGGAAAAGGGTCATATTTAGTAAGGCACTCCAAAAGTTATCTAGATATGAACACTGCCCCCCAAAATTCAATGTATTAAAACAACATAGAATCTTGAAGTTAGAAAACAACTTAATTTGTATTCCCTATTTTCTAATAATTCCCTTGTTATTTTTCCATCTCTCTACAGCTTGTCAATTGTGACAGAAAAGCTATTGTTTGTAAAATGTAATTGGCATGTACAAAAATCCAGAAAGTCTAATATAAGACTAAAAATAGGACTGTCAGGAAATGACCAGAGGATGAAAAATTGTGAGGAATCTGGGAACTCACTTTTGTTTATTTTATTAAACAATATAGTTTATTGTATTTTCTATACATTTAAATATATTTCTTGAACTTTAACTCCAGGTATTTTTGGTATTTGCTGTTATTAAACACGAGCATTTTATCCTGACGCCGCCCAAGGGAAAAAAAAAATAGTACTGCAAGTTTAAAAAATAGATGTGACATTTGAGTTACAATAAATTATCTTTTGTCAGAAAACAGATGTATTTTCAATACTAAATGTTTTGCTTAGTCAACTGCTAATGTCCACAAATGTGTAGATTTAAATTCTTGAAGAGACTTTGGAGCTGTGTAGTGGCACACACCTGAATTCCCAGCAGCTCCAAATGCTGAGGCAGGAGGATCCATTAAGCCCTGGAGTTCGAGGCTGCACTGTGTTATGATCATGTCTGTGAATAGCCATTCCACTCACACCTGGACAACATAGGGAAAAAAAAAAAAGAAGAAGAAGAAGAAGAAAAGAATTTGGAGTCAGGAGAGAAAATGCACAGCCTTCATGAGAAGTAGCTAAACTCTTACACTTCTGTGTGTGTGTGTGCTGTTTGTGTCCTTTCATATCTGTAAGGAATCAAGTGTAATATTTTCTTTAAAGTTAGAGAAAATTAAAAAAAACATATTATATCAGCATAGATGAAATAACATATTGTAAAGGATATTGCTTCTTGTATTGCTTATTTTTTGGACTTTATATTTTATTTTGTTATGTAAATATCTGGCAATATGATATGTTGAAAATAAAATGAATTAAAAGGTTGATCTGTGTTCAAGGTTTGATTTCACCACTCTCTTGCCCTCTGACTCTGAACAATATTCTTTACATCTTAATTTGTTCACCTGTAACATGACAATGATATCATATTTGTTCAAGTCAAATCTTTTTATACTTTTTATATCTCAGATTAGATGAAGAATATTTGACTCTCACAAATAGCGTGCTTTCTGACAGGTAGAGGGTGAAGTGTGAATTTATTGCCTTTGTTTAGTTGTCCTCAGTCAAAGAACAGAGGACTCTGCTTATTCTATTGTTAATTTAGTTAATACATTTTCTTGCATTGCTGTAAAAATTGTCGACACCTTAGAAGAGGTCAGAACTAGAAGAAATATGCAAGAGTGATTTTGAAAGACTGCTTGCTAATTAAGTGCTTAATATCCTTCAAAACCTACTAGCTGACATTCAAGAAATGTTAATCATCAGCAACATGTACTGTAACTAACAAGAAATAAAATAAAAAATCTTAAAGAACAAGATTTGTTCAGATGAGAAATGGAAAAAAAAGGTACATGTTCTTTAACATGCTTTGTGTCTATACTGTCCATTTTAATGCTTCCATGTAAGGAGTTACCAGGAGCCTCTAATATGAAAAACTAGTGAACAGTTCACTTTGCTGAGGAAGGATACAGAGGATACAGCAGAATAGTTAGCCTCACAATAAAATTAAACTTTGATATAAACTATGAACATATATATGATATATAAAAACTAAGAACATTATATGGCAATTTATCTTAATGATTATTATTTAAATGGTGTTTTAAAATGAGCTTCATTGAGGCACAATTTAAGAGAAGTAAATTGTGCACTTACTGTTTTTAAGTGCACAGTTGGATAAATATTGAAAAATGGTCCAGGTGCATGACCATCACCACAGATGCTTCCATCAACACCAAAATTTTCCTCCTGCACCCTTGCTATCACAACTCCACCTGGGCCCTGGGAACCACTGATGTTTTCCTTCTCTATGGTTTTAACTTTTAAATGATTTAAAATAAATGGAATCACACATGAAATATTTTATATCAGGCTTCTTTGGCTCAACATCGTATTTTTTGGATACATCTACAGTGTCATGAATATCAGTAGCAATATTTTTATTGGTGAATAATAGTTGATATGATGAATATAAATCATATATTTATAATTATTTATATTAATAAGTTAAACAATTATATTTTAATAACCATTAATAAACCATTATTTGTTAATAAACTCACTTATATTAATAACTCAAAATTAGTTTGTTTATTTGACAGCTGCTGGGAAAATTGGATTGTTCTGAGTTTTTAAGAACAGTTTTATTTAATATATTACATAGCAGACAATTACTTTACCTACTTCATATTCTTTACATAATATGCATATCAGTTTTTCTTATATTATTTTTAAATTTAATTTATTTTTGATTGCATATAATTTCATTCTTAAATCTATTATTTTATTATCAAGAGCACAGTCTATCTTGGTAAATGTTCTTTGTGCATTTGAAGTAAAAAAAATATGGCTGCTCTTGGAAAAGACTAGTGTTTTTAAATATCAAGTAATATTAATTTGCTTTTTCTCCAAATATTTGTAGAGGGATGTTGGCATTTTTAACTATGGCCGTGATTTTTAAAATAGATACATTTATTATTTTTTAAAAAGTTGTGCTTCATGTAGCTAAATATATCATTTTAAGTAAAAACATATTTATGATTATTAACTCACCTTAAAAACTTTTCTTTATTTTGAAATGTCTGTCTTTAATAATTGATAATATTACCAGTTTTGATATCCATTTTGTCTAATAGTAATACTAAAGCTACTACAGCTTTCTTAAATGAGTATTTGTATAGTAAATTATTTTCCCTTTTTATATATTTTATTTTATTTTAAAGATTTTGGGTACAATTCAGGATAGATATACAAGTGATCATCATACAGGTAAAGTTTGGACCTGCCTTTAGTCCTCATTTGCCCTGGTTTGAGATCAGGTACTCTTACTGATTATGTTCCCCACCCCCACCTTGGCAGTATTCCTCTACTGCCAATCCCTTTCGTATAGTATTATGGCAAATGTTCAGGGTCCACTTAAGAGTGAGAACATATGGTACTTTCTTTTTTGTTTCTGTGATAGATACTGAGTATTAGACTAAATTCATCCAAGTTGCTGCGAAGTCCATATGTTTGTCCTTTTTTTTTAATTTTTGATTTTAAAGATGTGGAGTACAATTCAGGGTTAGGTATACAAATGTTCATTATGCAGGTGCCCTTACTGATGAGGTGTGCTCTCACCTCCCCCGGCAGATTCCCACTACTGCCAATCCTTTTTTTATAGTATGATGATAATTGTTCAAGGTCCACTTATGAGTGAGAACATATGATACTCAGCTCTTTCTTTCTATGATAGATCACTAAGTATTATAGACTCTAAGTCCATCCAAGTTGCTGTGAAGTTCATAAGTTTGTCCTCCTTCATTGATTTGTAATATTCCATCATGTATATGTACCACATTTTTTTTTTTTGGTCCAGTCCTCTTTTGATGGGCAGCATGGTTGGTTCCATGTTTTTGCTATTGTGAACGATGCTGCAATAAACATACATGTACAAGTATCTTTTTCATAGAGTGATTTGAGTTCCTCTGGGCATATTTCCAGTAGGGTGATTGTGGGATCATTTGGAATAGCAAAACAATCTTCAGGGCGAAAAAAAAGTGGAAGTTGTCAGACTCCCAGACTTTAAACTTTATTATAAAGCTACAATAATCAAAACAGCCTGGTATTGGTATAAAAACAAGCATATAGACCAACAAAACAGGATAGAGATTCCAGAAGCAAAACCTCAATTTCTCAACCAATTCATCTTTGACAAAGTCTCCACCATCAACCACTGGGGAAAGGAGAACCTATTCAGTAATTGGTGCTGGAAAAACTGGCTGACCACATGCAGAAGATTAAAACAAGACCCTTACCTATTGCCATACACAAAAATCAATTCTAAATGAATTAAAGACCTAAACTTGAAACCTCAAACTATAAGAACCTTAGAAATGCAGGAGACACCCTTATTGAAATTGGAACTGGCAACCAATTCCTGATCAAAATTCCAAGTGCCCTTGCCATAAGAGATAAGATAGACAAGTGGGACCTCATCAAACTGACAAGCTTCTGCAAAGCCAAAGAAACCATCAAGAGAGCAGGGAGACAGACCACAGACTGAGAAAAAAATATTTGCCAACTGTATATCTGATAAAGACCTAACATCTAGGATCTATAAAGAACTCAAACATGCTGAAAAGAAGAAGAAAAAAAAACATTACAAAGCGAGCAAAAGATATAAATAAACACTTCTCAAAAGAAGACATAACAGCAGGCAACAGGTACATGAAAAAGTACTCAGCCTCACTAGTCATCAATGAAGTGCAAATTAAGACCACATTGAGATAGAACCTGATTCCAGTCAGGATGGCCATCATCAATAAAAACAAACAAACAAACAAACAAAAAACAGATGCTGGAGAGGATGCAGGGAAAAGGGAATACGTCTACACTGTTGGTGGGAGTGTAAACTAATACAACTTCTGTGGAAAACAGTTTGGCGATTCCTAGTGAATATTTTTATTGTTTTGTTTTTAGTCTATGTCTCTACACTTATATTACAAGGAGCATATCATTTGTTCTTCTAAAATAAAAAACTAAAAGGTATCTGCTTTTTATTTGGTGCTTCTGGATCATTTTAGTTTTATGTAATTATGATTATGAGATGTATATATTTTATAGTGTTATTTCTTTTCTATTTGTCCAATTGTGTGTGTGTGTGTGTGTGTGCATTTGTGTGTGTGTTTGTAGCTTTCTTTATTTTTTTAATGAATTGCATTTTTATTTCTATAATTCCACTTAGATCACCTATTGGTTTATTAGCTATACGTTTTCATTTTCTTATTTAGTTGTTAACCTAGTGTTTACAATATTTGTCTTTAACTTATTGTCAACCTTCAAATTATAAACTACTCTGTATATATTATGAGAACATTGCAACCATTTACATTTTCACTTCCTGTCCTTTGTGCTATTTTTATCATACATACTATTTTTACATATATCATGTCTCAAAATATAATTATTTTATTTTGCTTAAAACAGTAAATTGTTGTTTAAAGAAACTAAAACAAGAAAATGTCATTTTATATTTATTAGGTTTCCATTTTTGATAATCTTCATTTCTTTGTATGGTGATTTTTGTTTTACTTAAAAAATTCTTATTTTGCCATGCATTTTTTTCCCCTCAGGATTCAGATTTTTCCCTGGAAACTTTGTGTGATTTTTTTTTTCTCTCTCTCTCTCTCTCTCATTTTTTTATAATGACATTCCATCACCTTCTTGCTTTCTTAGTTTTTGAGAAAAGGTTTCATGTTTCTCTTGTTTCTCTGTGCATAATGTCTTTTTTCTTAATCCAAATAGAAAATTTTACAGTGTCATTTAATCATTGTTTTTTCGCATTTTAATTGCATAATTTGCTATGTCACAGTTCGGACTAAGATTTTTACAACTGTGATTGCATAGTTTTTCATAGATTTCAAAATGTTTTGACCATTTTTTCTTCCAAAAATGTTCTTTCTTTCTCTTTCTGACATTCTAAATAAAATTATGTTGGGATACTTAGTATTGTCTCACAGGACAATAGACTTCAGTTGGGGTTTTTTTTAGGTTTTTTTTTTTCTTTTTTGCACTACATCTTTTACTTTTGGTAAAAGATGAATCTTACTATGTCTACGAGTTTACTGATCTTTTCTCCTCCAGTGCCTTTTTTAAAAATTGCAGCATATTTTTCATTTAAGATATTGCATTTTTATCTCTTAAGAATTCCATCTGGATTTTAATTTTTTGGTTTTCATGTATAACATCTAGATTTTCCTCTACTTTCTTGAACATTTGGTACACATTTATAACAGCTAGGTAGTTTTTTTGTCTAGAGATTCTATTATTTCTTTCATTTCTTGTTATGCTTTTATTTATTCATTTGATTTTTCCTGTTACAGATCATATTTTTCTACCCTTTTGCAAAGTCTGGTAATTTTCTATATCCTAAACACTGCAGACACCACAAATTTTACATTTTTGAGTACTGGAGTGTATTGTATTTCTATACAGCTTTAGAATTTTCTGGTGCTCAGTTAAATTCCTCGGAATCAGTTGTATATTTTTCAATCTTGCTTTTAAGTTTTATTATGGTGGACACAGAGGCACCTTTAATCTTGGACTAATTTATTGTTCCTACACTGCTTTAAGAGTCTCAAACACAGGTGTTCCCCCCTCCCCCGCCCTTTGGAAAAATAGGTAGTACCAATAATTAAGAAAACTAAATAAAAACAATATTGAATATTGGAAATCAATTAAAAAACTTAAAACACCAAGAAACACTTAAAACACTGAAAAACAGTATATAACTGAAAATAAATTACCCAAGAGATAGATACCCAAATACTGAAAAAAAATAAAAATAAAGCTATTAATATATCCAGTCTTAACATTCATCTCCCAGTGATTGAATACTTTGATGACTGTATTTCAAAACTTCACAACTTACTTGTCTACAACTTGCCATGGCAACTGTTAATGCAGTGCCTGGTATGTGGTCATGAGAAGCATTTAATGAAACTTTGGAAGGAAGTAGAATTAGGAGATGAAATGTATAAAATGCAATGTTTCTGCGGTGGTTTGAATGTCATGTGTTGGGAATTTAATTCCCAAAAATATATGTTGAAGGCATTTGGAGGGAGGGCCTTTGAGAGGCAATTAGGACTAGATAAGGTAGAGCTCCTGTGATGTGACTGATGGCTATGTAAGAATAGGAAGAGAGACATGAGCTAGCACACTATTGTCCTCTTGTCATATGATGCCCACTGCCATGATATGAAGCAGCAAGAAGTTCCACACTAAATGCTGGTTCTCTTGAACTTCCCAGCCTCGAGATCTGTGACCTAAATAAACTTATCTTCTTTATATATTACAGTTGGTAGTATTCTGCTATAGTAACAGCAGATGGACTAAGACAGATTTTAATTTGATATTTAGAATATGCTTACTACAAAATACAGTGCACAATTTTTTAGGATAGCCTGGAACAAAAATAATCAATATATTTAAAGATTCCACTTTTTGCTGAAACGTGTCCTGTATTTTTAAACTGCATCTAGCATGATTTATTTATTTATTTGCTTGTTTATTTATTATTATTTAACAGCAGGAAGGTTTTGAACAAAAAAACAAAGTAAGTTTTGTTTACTTCCTTAATCATGGAATGCTGACCATTAAAAGGCAAAAATCTCAAACTTTTTTTTGGTCTGCAAAGTACTGTGTAGAGAAATTGTGTACGGAAACTGCCACTTTGTATCAGCTGAGCACTCTTCCTAAAATAAGTAAACAATATGGAAACCATCGAGAAGCAGATTGTTGTAGTCCAAATATTGTGGGCTTAGTGGCTAGTCAATTTTCACACATATCCCAGTTCATTGTTTTGCTTTCCTGTAACTTGGTAAATATGCTATACTCTTTTTAATTTCCCACCTATACAATGAAAACCATGACACCTGTTTGCAGCTATGTTTTAAGAACAAAATATAGTGTATAAAGCACCTGGTACATAATAGGTACTCATTAAATGATAAGCAACAAAAGAGTGATGATAATTAATCCCATCCTATGGTCTCAATTAAATTTAAATACTTAAAAGTGTAGAACTTGTTTTTGTTAAGTCGTGTCAAAGTTTAAACAGAAAATATATTTCTTTCTTTTAAATTCTTAATTTTAAAGACGTGGGGTACAATTCAGGGTTAGGTATACAAATGTTCATTACCCTTGTAGATGAGATGTGCACCCCTCCCCAAGCAGTATCCCACTAATACCAATCCCGCACCCCCCCCCTCCAGCAATTTCTGATTACTGACAACCCGTTTCTTGCAGTATTACAGTAACTGTTCAAGGCTCACTTATATGTGAAAACATGTGATACTCAATTCCTTCTTTCTGTGACAGATCACTCAGTATATAGACACTAAGTTGCTGTGAAGTTCATAATTTTGTCCTTCTTTATTACTGGGTAATATTCCATTGTGTATATGTATCACATTTTTTTTATCCAGTCTTCTTTTGTTAGGCAGCACGGTTGGTTCCATGTTTTTGCTATTGTGAACAATACTGCAATAAACATGTGTGTGCAGGTATCTTTTTCATAGAGTGATTTGAGTTTCTTTCGGTATATTCCCAGTAGGGAGATTGCAGAGTCGTATGGAAGGCCAATTTTTAGACCTTTTAGGAAATGCCAAACTGTTTTCCACAGAGGTTGTACTAGTTTATACTCCCACCAACAGTGTAGAAGTAATCCCTTGTCCCTAGCATCCTCTCCAGCATCTGTTGTTTTTTGAGTTATTGATGATGGTCATCCTGACTGAAGTTAGGTGGTATCTCAGTGTTGTTTTAATTTGCATTTCTTTGATGACTAGTGAGGTTGATAATTTTCTCATATACCTATTGGCTGCTCATATGTCTTCTTTTGAGAAGTGCCTATTCATATCTTTTGCCCACTTTGTAATGGGGCTGTTTTTTTGTTTGTTTTGTTTTTTCTTTTTGGTATATTTGAGTTCCTTGTAGATCCTCAATGTTAGGCCTTTGTCAGACATACAGTTGGCAAATATTTTCTCCCAATCTGTGGGCTGTCTCCCTGCTCTCTTGATGGAGAAACCACATTTCTTATTGTCTTTGGCTGTTATCATTGTGTGATAATATTAGGATGCACTTACTGCCTTTTGCAAGAGTTTTAGTATAATACAGACTACAAAATAAACTTCCTTTAATGGATAATTTAACATTAGTTCCCTGTATTTCAGACAGGTGCAGTGGTCTATAATGCTCTCTAATTCCGTTTGTTGTTGAATTGTTAGCAAATCCAATCTCTCATATTTCATAGTACTGTGAAAATTGTCAGTCATTAAACCCAGATAAGTAATTATTATATTGATTTGCTAATCACTTATGATTCTAATTTAATAAAAACCATCGCATAAAGTTTTGTTTCGTTGCAAAACATCATGATTTAATTAGTTAAGCAGCCTCAGGTGGAGAATGTTTGATGACACCATTCAATCGCTTTTATTTGCCCTTTGTCTTTCAACTAGATCAATAGAGTCAGATGCAACTGCAGTACATACTAAAACTCCAAAAGTCTAGGAGAGATGGAGGTTAAATTGCAAACAAAATTTTTTACTGGCATTAATCTCCCAGTCATGCTGCATATTTTTTAATAAAAAAATTATCAGCATCAAAGAATAAATTATTTCAAACTGATAAGAAAGATGGATGTGAGAATTTTGTTTTGAAAGGTATATTCCCTTAATGCTGCAAGTATTTTTTTTTTTAATTTATAAAAGCTTAAGCGAACTGAGATTATTTTTAGTTAGTGCCATATAAATTTGAGGTGATTATTCATGGTAAATCAGGTTACCATGAGTGACTGAGTGACTGGTTATTTTGCTCTCTGAGTTAGGCAACCTGAAATCTATATAACTCATTGTATATTTTGAAGCACAATAGTTGTAAGAGTGATAGCAGCTAAAGAGTACGTAATTCAGTATGACAGTCTGTGGACATTAAATAGTTCTTTAAAATGGCAATCCATTTGCTGAACAAAAAATTAACAAAATAAGTTTACTTGAATAAAATATTGTATAAATTTAGTAAGTTAAATGCTTTTTGAATTTGGACATATCTATCTGATAATGTAAATACATACAGAATAAGCAAATAGCTACATAATGTAAACTAAAATTGCTTTTTTTTTGAAACTAAGGTTTCACTATGTTAGCCAGGCTGAACTTGAATGCCTGAACCCGAATGATCCTCCCATGTTGGCCATCTAAGTAGCCAGAACTATAAGCATGCACCATAATGTCCAGCTCTAAAAGACTTCCTATCCTAAATATCCGTGCCTTGAATATATATACTATTTGCCTAAGATTCACATACTTGTTTTCAAATTTCAGTTTGTGTGTATATAGCAAATTCAAAAAAATTTTTATGCAATATATCTAGTATAATATTTTATGGTCAGTTTACATATTTAAGTAAATAAAAATAAGTTAATATATTACATTATTATTATTGTTATTATTAGTATTTTGAGCCAGAGTCTCATTTTGTTGCTCAGGCTGGAGTGCAGTGGCATGTTCATGGCTTCAACCTGCTGGATTCAGGTGATCCTTCCATCTCAGCTTTTAAAGTAGCTAGAACTATAGGCCTGCACCACCATGCTCAGCTATTTAATTTTATTTTTTTATTGTAGAGATGGGGTTTTGCCAAGTTGCCCAGGTGGGTCTCGAACCCCTGGAGTCAGGCAATCCTCTCCCCTATACCTCCCAAAAGTGCTGGCATTGCAAATGTGAGCACTGGGCCTAATATTTTCCTTTAAATAAGTTTACTTTCTCTTAAAATTAACACATTTTTAAGAGCAAGTAAGAGTACATTGACACTGCCACCGTGGGAATACAAAAACTTGTATAAAATAAGTTCACATTTAAACTCAATAACTTAAAAAGTCATCGCAAGCCAGGCTTGGTGACTCAACCTGTAATCCCAGCGCTTTGGGAGGCTGAGGTCAGTGGACTGCCTCAGCCCGCGGGTTCAAGATCTGCCTGGACAACTTGGCAAGACCTCATCTCTACAATTAGTCAAAAAAAAAAAAAAAAAATTAGCTGGGCATGGTAGCGCGCACCTGTAGTTCCAGCTACTTGGAAGGCTGAGGCGGAAGGATTGCAGGAGCCCAGCAGGTCGAGGCTGCGTTGGTCGGGAGCGTGCCACTACACTCCAGTCTGGGTGACAGAGTGAGATTCCAACTCAAAAAAAAAAAGTCATTGCAAATCAAAATTGGTATGATGGAATAGAGGCAGGTTATATTACTTTGGAATTTAAACATAGTTTTTGGTTTAATATTATTTTCTTTGAACTTTTTTTAATGGTTTAAAAATATAGTGCATATTATGTATTATTTTATAGGTCATATAAAAATGTAAATTATATCTTTAATGTAGCAAAATTGTATTTTTCCTTGAAATTAAAAATGCCTTTTAATGATAAATTATAAATTAATTATAAGCATATATAATGTTTCAAAACTGAAAATCTTAGTAGAAATAAAGTCACACAGAAGTGTGTGTATGTGTATAGATATGCACATGCATAAAACTCTTCACATTTTAAGAACAGACATTTCTTAAGAAATGCTTTTCCCAAATATACCTGCCTAAAAGAGTTAGTTACACAATGAAACAGTAACACAACATGGCCTATTGATTATATTATGACATAAAAGATATACATATCATGATATGATTCAGAGCAAGAATAAAAAAGTTTAAATAATCAAATTTAATATTATGTTAGTATTATAAACACCTATCATTTACCCATGTTGTGGTTGTTGGAACATAGAGCAAATTAATGGGGATGTCACATACATTACTTTCTATCCTTGAAGCTTTATTCTATAAACAAAAAACAAATTCTTTTTAAAACTATTTAAAAAGAAAAAAATTGATATTTTAATGACTGTTTTATTTAAAATCAGCCTTAAATTTTCAATATTTATGTTCTTTTTGTTTTAACATCCATCAAGTGTGACGTGAATCACCACTATCAAATGGAATAAGTAAATCTTGATATAATCTTGAACACTGACCCAGTATTTTTGTGTTAAAGCTCTTATTTAAAATGTTTGTTCTAATTAGAATCTTAAATAAAGGAGCATAGACACTGTCAATCTTAAGTCAGTTATACAAAAGTCATTTTGAGATATTTAAATAAAAACTGTATGATGCAGCAAAAACAGCAGGGAAAGTACTATAAATCTGAGTGATTGAAATATTTCATTTGTAGAATAATATGTGGAATATAATTTTTGTGACCGATTTACTTTTCTTCAGTTACTTTTCTATGTGAAGAAATAGAAATCTATAGCAGTTATTATATTAAAATTGAAAAAGCATATTTTCACTCATTTGTAAAGTATTTGTATTTTTTATTTACCATTGAAAGAAAATTATTTGGGTCTTAAAGGAAAAAAGCTATTGACTCCAACATATAAAAGTAAAAATTTTAAGTAAATATTAATAAATGTTTAAAAGTGCTGTCATATTGTTCATACAGATTATTATATTTTCAAAAATATGGAAGTTCAGTTTAAGTTTATATTGTTTTAAAATTAGCATGTTAAAATATTTTTTTATTGCAGTATTTATATTTAATATGTGATATGAATACACCTAAATATGTTGGAAAGAAGTTTGAAAAGTGTCTATGTCATATATCATTCTTAAAATACTTGGCAAGTGATGTAGTGGGGGTACATTTTCCTTAGTATTGGGGAAAGAGGTGTCATATACTCATGTCTTTATACCGAGAAGAAGATGAGTCTTTGAAGTAATTTACATGATCTTTACTACAGCCATAAAATTATTATATGCACTCCATAAAGAAAAATCAGTTATTTTGGCAGTCTAGTCTTTGTGTTGCATTAAAAATCAAATATAGATTTATCTTATTTTGAACATAAGCTTTGTATGTTATAATTCCGTGTCTTCGTTTTTAAATTATTATTTTTAATATACTTTTAAAATAAATTAGTCCAAACGTAAATAATAGTAAAACGTTATCCAGTCAGAGATATTTTATTTTTGGTAATGGTGAGCTAGGAAATTTTGACCAATGAGAGCAACTAGGATCTGAAGATATAATGAAAAAAGGATCAGAGATCTAATAGTAATCTAAGAGAAAAACAAGAGAGATACGAGCCCTATATTTGGAATAATTCTTTACCTGAAGGTGTCTGACAGTTAAGAAAGACTGGCTGAGTAACTGAGAAGCCAAGCAAAAACAAATATTTTCCATAACTTTCTGGAGTGAGAAAGAAAAAGATTCTAAGTTCGGCAATGAATGGTTTTCCTGGTAAAATATACTAAGCTTTGAATAAGGACTCCAAATGGCAACCTAAGTACAGGGGTGAACACGGGCCCAGAGAGGGCCAAAATATATAAATCTCTGAAATGGTGCCAAGGTGATCTGAAATTGTTACTACATTTAGGTATTAACAGAAGTAATCATAAATTTTCGCAAGAAAAAATAATATCAATCCTTACCTCAAAGTATTTTTTTAAAATATAAAGTATTAATTATTTAAAGAGGAATAGAAATGAAAGGAGAGAAGATGCCGGGCTCGGTGGCTCAGCCTGTAATCCCGCGCCTTGGGAGGCTGAGGTGAGTGGATTGCATGAGCCTGCGGGTTCGAGACCCACCTGGGCAATTTGGTGAGACCTCATCTCAACAATAAATCAAAAAATTGGCCGAGTGTGGTAGCGCGCGCCTGTAGTTCCAGCTACTTGGAAGGCTGAGGCGGAAGGATTGCCGGAGCCCAGCAGGTCGAGGCTGTGGTGGCCAGGAGCGGCCACTGCACTCCAGTCTGGGCGACAGAGTGAGACTCCAACTCAAAAAAA
>CAUYQG010285167.1:0-14223 GCA_963574415.1 Tarsius wallacei | reverse complement strand
GGAACCAGGGTCCCCCTAGTCTTCCTTTGAAACCCACTAGACGAGGACCGACGCATTGCTTGCGTTGTGTTTTCAGAAATTCAACATACCTTGTTTGAAAATAAGAGTTTCCGTGAGGACTAAGAAGTTAGGCATGAATAAGTTTTCGGGTCCAATTTTCCAATTAGCATCAACTATTTGGATGAAATTAAAAGCACGGATTTACTTCTATTTCCTTTCATTATTTGACATAAGAAAAATAGCCAGGGAATACTCAGAAACTTGAGAAGGTCACCGAGAAACTGAGAGCTGGAACTAGAAATATGGAAAGGATATGAAAGTTAGGTCAACAAATATGTATTTCCTGTAGAGCTCAAGATGGTGAGGAAGACACGGCCTGGCCATTGGGTCCAAAAAAACAAAAAAAGAAGAAGTCATCCTTTTAGTGGAGAGTTTCACTAGAGTGCTTGGTCACAAAAGTAGACCCTAAAAGGTAAGAAGGAAATAACAGCACAATTCAGAGCATTTTAGAATCTAAATGGGAAAAAAATACATATACATATATATAAAATATATATATATACATATATATGTGTGTATATATAAAATACATATATATTATATATACATATAAGTATATATGTATATGTACAAAATACATATACATATATATAAGTGGGATGAGGAAAACAGGTGACTTTCATTATTTCTTTTGCTTTTTTATTTAAAGAGATCTAAATATGCCGTAGATAAAAGGGTGGGTTAGTAGATTTCAAAGAAAGAGAAACCGAGAATTACAGGCACAGAAGGAGCAAGCTTGAGAAAAAGCTCTGAAGGAAGTGTAAGAGTCATGGATTACAGAAGACTGGTCTGGAGAGGTGGAGAGAAATATCTTGGAGGAGGGTCCACGCCCAGAGAGGTATGCAGGAGATACCCTGTGGGGCAGGAGGACAGCGGAAGAAGGGTCTCCATGGAGAAGCAAGCTTGTCGTATCTAATGGCTCCTTTCACGACCCAAAGGCACGCTGGTGTGTGGCACCTGGCTGTGTGGAAAGACTGTTAGGCCGTGCTCTCAGCCAGACCGGGCCACTCGAAGCTGATCAGTGAGCATCGGCGCTCAGGAAGGAGAACACCCCTAGCCGTGAGCGCTGCCCACCACCCTCCTGTGAGGCACGCGTTTCACAGGGGCTACTTTCGCCACTGTGTTCCTGCTTTTTGACATTTATTATGCGTTCTGGCCAGCCACTTTTCCCTTTAATGCCTCGAAAAGGTTTTGCCGCTGACAGTGCAGGAAGTAGGGGTGGGGGGGTATGCTGGAGGTCAATGACAGCTATAAGATGAAGCTGTGATCAGTGAGAGGGTCAAAGTGTGATCATGACGAGCAGACGGTGGAGGATCCATGGGTGTGCTTCAAAATCTGAAGAGGGCTACAAACACAAGGACGGCAAGGGAGGGTTGCCAGAAGCAGACCTGTGGCTGCAAAACACATCTAGCTTAATTCGCTTTAAAACTTCAGGGGCTGAAGACATGGAAGAAGAATTCCCAACTGCTGTCCACCGTGAATTAGAATAAATGTGTATTGGTGATTGTAAGGGTTGTTTAATTGTTACAGTGCTATTTTTAGCAAAGTGATGGATCGTAAAGCTGTCTTTTGAAACAAGCAGGCTTCCTTTTCAGATTTCTTCCAAGAATCTGGCATTTCAGTGACGGTCTCAGCACAGATATCTTAATAGGTCACACTGATGACTGTGTACCTCTCTTCCAGTTGTAGACGCTGCAAGCCCAACCTTGAATGTGAATATATTCCTTATGTTTTTAGAATTTACAGGTTTAAATAATATGGATGGTCTACTACTGGGGAAATGTGTTCGGCATACACCTTAGGTTTAGAATATATAACTAGTTTTAATGCTGTGAAATGAATGATCTTTTTCTCAGTTTATGGTTATGGTATGAAATAAGGGACCAGGTGGTGTTTCTGCTTCAGTAGTCAGTATCTATTCAGCAGAAAATATTAAAATATAGAAGACCTTATAGGTTCCATCTGCCAAAAATACCTGATTTCATGTCTTCCCATAGGTTCCAAACATTCACATTACACATTTCCATAATGAATCTGTCACATTAGAACAGTCCTTAAAGAGTGTGAGTGTTTAATCCTTCCTCCAAAAGAAAAAGTGGAAAATGGATCATTATATTGTATATTTTTTACTTTGCAGATTTTCCCCAAGAAAGAAGACAACACAAATGTGTTTTAGATTTATGATATTGTGAAAATGCTTCGGTATTTCTGGGGCTGAATTTTGCTTTTCTAACACATTCTAACTTGGTTCTATGGTCTAACAAAGAAACAAAAGAACAAGGCAAGTTTTTATTTTCTATAAAACAAGTATGTTTTATAAAACCTCAGGTAAATTAAAAACTGATGTGTTAGACTAGATTTCCCATGTGACTACTATTATTAGTTGTAGTGGGCAGAAAAGACCCAGAGAGAACTTGGAGACAGATATGTTCTTGAGCTGAACCAACTCAAGAAAGTCACATGAGGGCGGTATTCCCTACTGACGCTGGTGTCCTGATTTGCCCCTGAGTGGCCAGCACTGTCTTCACGGTGGTAGGTCCGACCATCTGGCACCAGTGGCTGTGGCGCTTTGGCCCCAGTCCCTGGAGGAGTCGCTCTTGTCCACAGATCCATCTCCTCCAACTTTCCACCCCAAGCTGCAGGGCTGAAGGATTCAGTTCCCGATTCCAACTCCCGGTGGAATGAAGATAACGCATTGTCTCTCCTGCAGCAAACATCTGCTGACTTCCTAACATGTTCCTATAATGCGTTAATTTCTTCTTGTGGATTTAGACATCAGCAAGATAAAGCGTTACCTTCCAGAATTCCCAGTCCAGTGGGAACATACGAGCATGCCCACACAGTCTTAACAACAATACAAGGCATTGCAGTTGCTCCATCCAAACTGCAGAATCTGTGTTCCTGGGAGGAAAGAACGGAGTGGGTATTCTTGCCTGGGAAGACAGAGACAAAGAGCATTATGGAAAACCCATGGCTAGGGTTGTTCTGAAGATGGAGGCAGCATTTTAAAGCACTTAGAACAACTCCTAGTGCTATATGGCTACTGGTTCAATAAACATAACTTCTGCCAGGGTCGGTGGCTCAGGCTGTAATCCCGCACTTTGGGAGGCTGAGGTGAGTGGATTGCCTGAGCCCGCAGGTTTGAGACCCGCCTGGGCAACTTGGCGAGCCCTCATCTCTACAATAAATCAAAAAAATCAGCCAGGCGTGGTAGCGCACACCTGTAGTTCCAGCAACCTGGAAGGCTGAGGTGGAAGGATCGCCGGAGCCCAGCAGGTCGAGGCTGCGGTGGCCGGGAGTGGCCACTGCACTCTAGTCTGGGTGACAGAGTGAGACTCCAACTCAAATAAAAAACACACCAAAAAAACATAACTTTTATGGCCTGAAGAATATATTCCAAATTTTTTCTTCTTGATTTTCTAGTTTGGTGTGAAAAAATAAATATGCGACCATTCGGCATTCATCAGAATAATGTATGTTATCCTTCCAGAGGAGAAATTGGGTTTTCCATATGAGTAGTAAATATTAAAATCAAACTGAGTAAAACATACCCCAGCCTCTCTTGGTCCAACCTAAATTTAATGAACTCTAAGTAGACCAAACATCTCTTCTCTGTAAACTTAGAGGTACCAGGTTTACAGAAACTGCAGCTCCAACATTCTTTGGCAGTACATGTGACTGTAAATCAGGGACCAGTTCATTTTCTTCCAGGGCTCTGGGTTTTGCCGTATGCTTCCTTGGCATCGTACCCACTTAAACATCGTCAGGTTCACTAGGACAGAGGTGTGGCCTCCCTGCACCATCCCGATGCAGGACTGACCCAGTTGGTCTGGGAGATGGTCACGGCAAGGGCAGCAATCCAGTAACAGTCAGCCAGGAGTGTTCAGACTTGGGACGAGTGAGCCTTCCTTCAGGGCACCAGAGCTCCGGCCAGGGCAGAGGAGATGCAAAGAAGATATGTCTCCTCATGATTACTAACAGAGGGCATGCAGGTCTCCACTTTGCCAGGGGTGCCAGGAAGGCTTGGAGACAGAATCTTATTCAAAGCCCCAAAGAGCATCTGCGTTCCTTCTCTAGAATTCACCCAGGTTCCCACTCACCACCTTGGACAGGGTAGGTCTTATGACGTCAAGTCTCTGAAGCCCACGATAGGCTGTTAACCTTGCCCTTACTTTATAATTTCATTATGGAATAAAGAGAAACTTGGTCTTTCAAGTCACATTTAGTGCGAACACACATAGTTCTTCAGTGGTCAAAACCATTAGAGCTGAATATTCCCCTTCAAAGTGCCTCAAACGCCCTCTGATTTTAAATTGATTTATCCCTTTCCCACAGTCTTTGTGTTCTTGATCAGAAGCTTATTTTTATTTTCTTCTGTTTATTTCTAAAACAATGTCAGATATATTTTATATTGTGTTCTACTCTATATCAATAGGTGCTAACCCACTGGAATCTTTAGGGATATTGTATAAAAAGAAGTTTCTATTCTGGTCAGTCGGGCTCATAGGAAAATATTGCTTGACTAATTATCACTGGCTGGCTTTATTCTCATATCTCCTTCATATATTTATCTTACTATTTTAGATACCTCTTGTGTTTGCTTTTCAATATATTATCTATCCTCAATTAAATTAAAACCAGGAATTACTACAGAAAGATAACTGCATTTTAACAAAAGACTATGATTTTAGTGGTTCTTCAATAATCTCATCAAAAGCATCGTGCTTTTCTATTTAATCATTACCATTCGTCCTTATGCTTGAGTAGATATCACTGATCGTAAACATCTTCACATTCACACCCAGACAACCTACTTTGTGTTTCTTACATCTCTGGGCCCTTCTGAAGGGTTATTAAGTATAAGATATAACATAATTAGTACTGTCAGTGAGCATCAGAATTCTTATATTAGATTCAAATTTATTTTATTAACTACTTCTGGATATTCAATCATTTATGTGTTCAACATTTATTGCAGACCTACTATGATCCAGGCATCACAGATTGGCAAAAACGTGATAGCTTTGATATCATATTCAGGTTGTTATTTAACAAAAACTTGTACTTGAAAACACAAAATGTTGTGTAATCAATGTTGAGTAAACATAAAGACTTGTAGGCATGACATGGCTATCCAGGCATGACTGAGAAGTCATGGACATCAAGACCTTCTGACAGTGCTCACCCGTGCATCTGGTCTGGATTCCCTTAGGATTCAGAAGCGGTTGTAACCACCCTCCATCCTGCAAATTTTTATTTATAATACATGATAAGCTTAAAAGTTCAGATCAATGATAAGTGAAGTTTTATAGATTCAATATTCACAGATTCATTTTACAGGAAACTCTCCTTACCCACTCATTTTGTTTTTCTGACAGTAAAATAATAAGGTGGGCCAGCAGTTTGGGAGGCCGAGGCAAGAGGATTGCCTGAGCCCGGGGGTTCAAGGCGAGCCTGGCCAACTTTGTGAAACCTCATCCATACAGTAAGTCACAAAAACTAGCCAGGTGTGGTGGCGTGCGTCTGGAAGGCTGAGGCAGAAGGATCGCCTAAGCCTAGCAGGTGGAGGCTGCGGTGGCCGTGAGCTACACTCCAGCCTGGGCAACGAGAGTGAAACTACAACTCAAGAATAAATAAATTAATAGCAACAACAACAATTATTATTATTATTATTATTATTATTATTATTATTATTATTATGGGACTTCTAAGCAGCCCATGGTATCCTCGTTTAGAGCTTGTGTTTTATTTTTACAATTTTACACATCAGTTCAATTACCAAAAATATCTGTAAAAATAGAGATCATAATTATTAGCCTTCTCAACCCTACGTTGGCTCCGCACCTAAAGTATAGACAGTGTGTGTTCAATAGTTGTCTAGCAAATACATAAATCAAACCAGCTGAAGCATGTTGTATGTGTTTTAGTTGAAAAAGAATGCTTAGAAAGACTTAAAACTTATGTGTGTTTATTTCATAGAACCTTTTAATTAGTTGAGTTGTAAAACTCATCGTTTTTGAACTTTTCTCAAATATTTGTATTCTCAAATATAAAAAACATTTCTTTTATACCTTGAGACTTTGCCAAAATCCTTTATCAGTGCAAGGAGGTTTTTGAGGTATAGAATCATGTCCTTTGCAAACAGGATAACTTAACTTCCTCTTTTCCTATATGGATATCCCTGATTTCCTTCTCTTGTCTGATTGCTCTAGCTAGGACTTCCAATACTATGAGGAACAGGAGGGATGAGAGTGGGCATCCTTGTCTTGTTCCGGTTTTCAGGGAAAATGGTTGCAATTCTGTCTGTTTAGCAGTATATTGGCTGTGGGTTTCTCATAGATGGCTCTTACTATTTTGAGGTACGTTCCATCTATGCCTAGATGTTTCAGGGTTTTTTTTTTTTATCAAGAAGGGGAGCTGGATTTTATCAAAAGCTTTTTTCATGTCTAATGATTGAATCATGTGGTTTTTGTTTTTACATCTGTTGATGTATTTAATTACATTTAGGGTCTTGCAGATGTTGAACCAGCTCTGCATTCAGGGGTTGAAGCCTACTTGGTCATGGTGGATGATTTTGAGATGTCTTGTTGAAATGCAAATGAAAACCACACTGAGATACTACCTAACTCCAGTCAGGATGGCCTTCATCAATGGCTCAAAAAACAACAGATGCTGGAGAGGATTTGGCAAGAAGGGAACTCTTCTACACTGTTGGTGGGAGTGCAAACTAGTACAGCCTCTGTGGAAAACAGGGTGGCGATTCCTAAAAGATCTAAAAATTGACCTCCCATACGACCCCTCAATCCCCCCTACTGGGAATATACCCAAAGAAACTCAAATCACTCTATGTAAAAAATACCTGCACACGCACGTTTATTGCAGCATTATTCACAATAACACAAACATGGAACCAACTGTGCTGCTCATCAAAAAAGGATTGGATTTAAAAAATGTACATATACACGATGGACTTTTATATGGCCATAAATAAGGACAAAATTATGAACTTTGCAGCAACTTGGGTGGATTTAGAGACTATAATACTGAGTGATCTATCACAGAAACAAAGAACTGAGTATCGCATGTTCTCACTCATAAGCAGACCTTGAACAATGATAAAAAAATAATTGGCATTAATGGGAAACTGCCAGGGGGAGGGGGGCATACCTCATCAACGAGGGAACCTGCATAGTAAACATTTGTTTATCCAACCCTGCATTGTACCCCACATACTTAAAATTTTTAAAAAGCAGATAGAAAATAGTTTGTGTTATTTCTGAGAAATTTAAAAGTCAGAATCCTTTGAACAATACCAATTGTGTAGGAAAAAGTTGATAAAGAGATAAATCATTGTTTCAAGAAGTGTGCTGTTTAAATCCATCAGCATCTTCGGTTTTATGAAAGCATAGCACAATTTCCCCTCGTTTTGCAGATACAAAACAAGTATATTCAAAACAAATTTTAAAAAGATACCCAACCCTTAGTAATTAGATTTTTGCAATTAAAAAAATATTAACATATAGAGTAGTTTCAAAGAATTTAATAGTGATTAAAATTTAGTCTTATCATATTAAGCAATACTTTTATGTGTTTCAAATCAGATAAATTGCAAATGCAGTGAGGTTTTGAATGTACAAGAAAGATACTATGCCATGTAGTATGGGTGGATGAAGCATGGGCAACACAGTAAATCTGTTAATTTCCTATTTACAACAATACTTTGTAAGCATTAATGCCAGTGGTTGAAGCTTAACAAGTTATTCTCAGAGTAATCTCATGTATAAACAAGCAGACACCTGTGAAAGTGATCCTTTGCAAAAGAAGATATCGCTAAATGGAAAGAAGTGTTGTTGATGTCAACCGAGTATGTTGTGACACCAAAAAAGATAAAGAAATGAAGAAGGGAGGGAGTTATGTGTTCATCTGGTACTAAACAAAGGAAGTTTTGCTTCGCGAGAGTGCGGTTTTTGTCTTAAGTGTCAGGACCATGTGAATGTGTTCATAAGTTTATCGATGCCCTAATGACGGAGGGATTTAAATGTATTTCATTTTACGTGAACAACGTTCGTTTTTGATATTTTGGGACACTTGTCCAAAAGTAGAGATGTCAATCAACATAAGAAATAAAGAAATAAAGAAATGACTCTAGGCACAGGGCTCGGAGGCTGCTGCTCGGAATCATCAGAACCTCACCCTCAGGAAAAGCAAGTAGGTCGTGTGTGCAAACGGCATCATCAAGGCTAACCGTCCTTCATGCGGTATGGACTTGGTCACCTACAAAGCTGTGCATAAACATATCTGGAGCGACAAGGACTTTTGCTCAGATGAGACTGGAGGAATGGTCAATATTTTGTATAAATCAGACTTACTCCGCTCTAGAGAGTCATGGGTTCAAAGGGATTTAGACAAAGACATTAGGATGGAATGTTAAATTATTTTTCCAAAAAAATCTATTTTCAATGCAGATTTTAAGTGTATTAGTTATATTTTGCACATAGAAGGTTTACTCCAAACCCAGTGGCTTAAAACAGCAAAAGTCTATTATCTCACACAATGTGTGAGAGCTGACCACTATAAATGGTCTTAGGAGGGCGATTCTGGCTCAATGTCTTCCATGAAGTTGTAGCCAAGATACCGGCCAGGACTACAGCCGTCACTGGGGTTGGAGGGTCTGTATCTAAACTAGCTCCTTCACATGACCATGAGTAGCTGACGTAGGTTTCTCACCAGCTGTTGGGAGGAGACCTCAGTCCTCCACTCTGCGAACCTCTCACGCAGTTGCCTCTGGATTCCCTTAGAGCTAGTGATCAAAGAGGTTGAGGCAGAAGTCACAACGTCTTTTAAGACTATGCTTTGGAAGAAATGTACCTTCACTGTTGCTGTGTTCTATTGGTCATATTAACCGACCCTGGTGCAATTTGGGAGACACGTACACAAGACATGAACAATCAAAACACAGGGCACTAGTGGTCACTTTGAGATAACCTAACCTACCAGAGTGGGGGGGGGGGGCCGGGAAGGAGAAGCCGAGGGAGGGAGGGGGAAGGAAGGAACAGAAGGACCGAGGAAAGGAGAGAGGGGAAGGGATTCACTGACTCCAGTATCTTAGCAATCATTTCTTCACATTGGAGAAAGTTGGATTTACAAACCATGACCACATCTCAAAAAATTAAGATTTCCCAAAGTGTTAATATTTTCCCGCAATTAGTGAAATAGCTACAATCTACTAGGGTTCTCACGTTTAGCAATTAATTGGTCAGAATATTTTATTTTTAATTGGACTGCATTAAATATTCTACAACTCGCAGGATAATAATGTCTTCCAAAGGGGAATATAAAGCCGTGTGGTACTTGCATGATGTTTGCAAGTTTAAAACTTTGCCACTAAATGAAAGTCTTAGATTAGAGTTGTTAGATTTAGCAAATAAAAATGCAGTGTGTCCAATTGAAAATGAACTTCAGATAAATCATAAATAATCAGCATAAGTAAATATACTAAATAGACATTTGCAACAAGCATGAAATAAATGTTTATCTTGAACTTAAATTTAATTGAATGTCCAGTATCTTGTCTGGCAACCTTACCTTAAATGGCTATCAAGCCACATTTTGGTCAAACATAATAATATCTTAGATGATATAGATTATTTTCTTCTGTGTGTTCTTTTTGCTGCATAAATCTTTATTTGAAACAATAAGTACAACAAGGTCACATCCATAGTTGTTACTTATTAAATATGTGCATTTGTATGTTTGTGTGTGTGTGAATCCCAAAACTTGAGCGAGAGAATGACTTAGCAATTGAATAAACATGTATGTGTTGCCATGTTTATTTGTGAGATCGTTGAGGTCGGGTCTAAGAACATACATGATGGCCAAGCTTTCAATTCTCGTTCCGACTCTGTAGTTGATTCTATAGATTGATTGGAACCGCTAATCTGACCACTTAAGGGCTGTAGACATCTTTAAACCTTAAAGACATAATTACTACTGTGGAATTCATGCCTGTATCTTTGAGGTTCACTGGCTGTTTTTTCCCATGCTTTTTACTGACTTGAATTTGTGCAACTCAGGGTGCTACTCCAATAAGTCTCAGAAGAAAATCAGGAGAATCCAGGAAGAAACTCAGCAAATGATCATACAGTGTATCTTACGCTCCATGAAGATGTCCTGTCCGTGTTTGGTTTTTGTCTGTGGTGTGCATTTAATCAATCTGGAAGGTCAGCTTAGCTTTGCGAAATCCTTCCTGTCCTGGGGTGCTATTGCCCACTTCGCTAATATGTAGAATCACTGATTTTAAATCTCAAGGCTAGTTTATTTGCTGTGTGCCTTTATCTGGCAATATATTCTCAAACCACAAGTAGATATGAGAAAGGCAATTGTAATAACATTTAAATATTTGACAGGTGTTTTATTTAATGTCTAGTTCGAAACTGGGTTTGCGTAAGAAAATGATTCGATCTTTACATGAGGCTATGTGAGTCGCTGTGATTTGAAGTTTGGATTCCAAAATCTGCATGTAAGAGACGGGGGACACGGAAGCTCGTGAAACTTTGCTACAGGCCATGTTTTAAAGATACGTGATTTTGAACATGACCATGCAGAGGTAAAGCTAGAATTCGGTACTCCAGAAACAAGGATTTTTTGTAAAGGCATATACTGTGCATAAAGATAGGGACAATAGATGAAAAGACAGTAACTGCCACTCTTTAATGCCAGTTGGTCACCTTTGGCTGGGTCTCCTATGTAAAGAAAACAATTTGTGATTTCAAATAGTACCATTGATATGGAAAAGGAAAGAAATCAACAGATGGCACAGCAGAAAATTTTTAAAATAATTTCAAACACTGTCCCCAATCCTGCCAATGGTTTGGGAAGTATTTTTGGTTCCTTCAATTAAAATGTCACGTGTGAATCTTAAACTGAAAAATATTAGTGTTCTTCTGAATTCTGAACAAATAGACAGATGGTTTAATAAAACAAAAAAGGGGGATGGCTTGAAAATTATTAGACATACTTGTGCCTTAGAAATTAAGAAATTTCCCTCTGTAAACAAACAGGAAGATTTTACAATGTTTTTTACTTTGTTTATGCTGTAATTCTCATGATACACACAAGTGAATAATGAAAAAAGGGGAAAAGATGATATTGTTTCTAAAATCTAGCCTACTCCTGCTGGGTATCTACCCCCTTTCCACATTATTACCAGTCATCTAATTATGTTGTCAGCATCTCTGCCTGGTGGGTAGATGATCGTGCCAGCTAGCTTTCCTAACCTTCAGATGCATAGCCTGTGTAGCCAACACAGGCGGGTGCTGCTGTCCTCTGAAACACTTGTGCTCCCAGTGAGCCACCTTCTCCCAAGGATGGAAACCACCGCAGAAGGTTAAGCGTACACAGTCCCAGGACTGAAATGACAGATTTCGTGTCTACTGAGAGCTAAAAGTTGGTTGGATTTGCAGATTTTGTGCAAGCCACAGCATTTATAAGACAGGCCATATTCTTTCTTGAAAGAGAATTTATATAAGCTGGCAAATACTGAGTGTAGGTTTGTTAGAAGAGCTATTCACTGGAAATTGTGTAAATATGGGCCACTTGTATTTTACCGGAATATGCCGTTATCAATCGGGATTACTGCAATCCAGTGCTGGAAGGCATTCTGTGTAAGAGTGGGTGTGCTTTGACTCGTGCCACATTTAGAGAACTGTATGTGAAATTATATGCATAATATATATCAACTTATATGTAGCCTTATTTGGGGGCATCTGGCCTTGTTCATTTTTAAATCTAATCAAGTAGCATTATGTATCTATGATGTTAGCACATGTTTTAGATGCAGCAAAGTTACACAAAACATTCTATCGATCTCTCTCACTGCTATGCCTAATTTGGTGGCGTCACAGACTGGGAAACTTAAGCAAATCAAATATTATTATAGCTGGTGAGCATCTCAGAATTAGAAATCAGTTTGAAAAGTTAGAAGTCAGATTGTGTCATGGAGGTAATGGCATGCTTGAGTATATACACAATCAGAATAACCGGATATTAAATAATTAGCTGCCCATGTTAAAGCAGAAAAGTTTTGAACTATTTATATTGTATTTTTTAGTTAAATGATTATACATATAATTTCACATAGAGTTTTCTAAATATGGCACAAATCAATGCCTCCCAACCCTCTATTGCAGTAATCCCGATTGATAATGGCAGATTCTGGAAAAATATAAGTGGCCAACATTTTCAGTGGATACACAATTTTCAGTGGATAGCTCTTCTAACAAACCTATACTCAGTATTTGCCAGATAATATAAATTCTCTTTCAAGAAAGAATATGGCCTATCTTATAAATGCTGTGATTCGTTTAAATGCATACATTCAGTGAATACACAGACATTCGGAATCCATCTGAAACATGAGATTCGAGATAAATGGCACTAAGTCCTGAATTCAGGCACAGGGATCACGGGAGGAAAGGAAGGAAAGAGATTCTCAGAGATGGGCCCAGCAGACCAGGACGCAGGTGAGGCACTCCCCAGCCTTGCAGAGGCCCTGGAGGGAGAGTTGGGAAATTGCCGCTGGTCTTTGGTCCGTCTTTGCCGTCAGTGGGTGGCAGAACAGGGCGTGACATCACAGTCCGAGTGTCAGGCTTTCCTCGATCCTGGTCTTTGTGCTGACTTGTAGGGGGGCTCGAGACCACCTCACACACAGCTGGAGCTCACCAGGCTGCAGTCCGACCTTGACCTTGCCTTCTGGTCTGACACTCTCCTGCCGCCCTCCCTCCCTCCCTCCAGACTCTCACACCCTCCCGTGTCCTCTCACCTCCAACTCGAGCAGGGTCTTCTAACAGAATGTGGTGCATCCCGAGGGCCCCCTAAAGGTGCTCCCTCACCTGAGAAGAAGGGCACCGCCCACGGCTGCACCCTTCAGAGCCCTCAGCTGCTCGGATGAAACCCAGCTCTTGCTGGAGGGACCACTCGGAGAGGGCGGGGGCGAGACGACATGGGGGAACTGGCCACCCGGAGAGGAAAGGGGTGAGACGACACGGTGGGTGCGGGCGGGAGCGGCCGCCCAGAGCAGGAAGGAATGGGGCGACGTGGGAAACTGAGGGACTCGGCTGCAGCGAGAGCTGAGGCCCGGAGAGATCCCAGACAAGGACTGGCGCGTGCGTTCACTCTGCGGAAGAGGAGCCTGGTGCCCATCGGGGCAGTGAAGTCGGAGAACGAGGGAGGGAGCCGGGGGGCTTCAGGGAGCAGCTCCAGCGGGCGGCGGGCACGCCGTTCCGGGGCAGGCGGGGCGGGGTGCGGGCCCGCAGCGCAGCCACCCGTCAGGTCAGCCGTGGGTTCTTGGCCGCCAAACCTCCGTCCGTCACCGGTGGCTGCAGCCCCCAGAGCCAGGAGCTCTCTCGCGGGGCCAGGCGTGTCCCTGCGGCAGTCTCAGGCGTTCGGAGAAAGCGGCTTCGGAGGGGGAGAGAAGGGCGCTGCCTGCCGCGGGCTCCCAGCCGTCTGCCTGCCTGCGAAGCGAGCATCTCGGGCCAGCAGCCCAGCCCGCGCCCAGGGCCCCGCCCGCACCCGCTGCGGGAGGCTGCTGAACGTGCGGGCGCTAACCCGCGGACGCGGCCGCCTGAGAGGGTCGGGCGGTGTCCGACGGGCTTGGTACATGTGAGCGGCGAGAGCGCGTTGGGTGGAGACACACTCTCCTTCTGTCCCGAGAGCCGCTCGGGGTCCCCTCGTCCTGCCAGACTGACGCGTGACGCGCTCGTCTCCGCAGGACCAGCGCTGGGCCGCTCTCGACCACGTCCAGGGGTTCTAAGCCACGAGGGCAGTGCGCAGGGACAGCAGGGCTTCGGAGGGACGCGGGGTCCTGGTGCGGCTCTCCCTCGCCAAAGGCCGCGGCGAGCCTGGGGGCGGCCTGTGTCCGCCCTGGACCGCACAGAGGGACGCCACAGGGGTTTGCGAGGACCCTTTCTGGCCATTAATTCGGAACTTCGCCGAAAGTCGTTGGTCGAAAGAACGGCAGACGTCTGGGAGGCGAGGAAGGCCTCTCGGTGTTGGAAGCTGTGTGCTCAACACCGGGGGGGGGGGGGACTGAGGCTTCCAGGAGACACCGTGGACGTCGCGGGGGTCCAGCGCCCCAGAACGAGGCTCCGCGGGGCTGTGGTTTCC
>CAUYQG010285161.1:0-31094 GCA_963574415.1 Tarsius wallacei | reverse complement strand
TTTCCCCTTCTCACCAGAGATGTGGCCAACCAAACACAAGGGATACGGAGAACCCCCATAATACATTAAATGAGAAGAATAACCACTGGACACATAATAATTTGGTACACAAATAGGCACAAAAGGAAAAATCCTAAAGGCAGCAAGAGAGAAAGGTCAGACTACCTACTGGGGATAAACAATCAGAATAGCAGCAAACCTACTGGCAGAAACACTACAAGCAAGAAGGGACTGGAGTCCTATATTCAAAGTCCTTGAAGATAAACTATTTCAACCAAGAATTTTCTATCTAGTCAAACACAGCTTCATCAGTGATGAAGAATTAAAATCCTCCCCAGATATCCTATCCCTAAGAGATTATGCAGCTTCCAGACCAACTCTACAGGAGACATTTAAAAAGGTACTAAGTAAAGAAGAAAGAAAAAAAAGGAATGACCACACATTTCCCAAGAGAACAGAAGAGCACAGAATCAACAGAGAATGCAGTGCAACAACAAACTTGAAAACACACACATATCAACCCCAAAGTCATAAGAAAACAAGCAAATAACACCACCAACAACAAACTTTATAAGAACCTCATGACATGGATAAACAATCACATTTCAATAATCAAAGATATTGACTCGATCACTATCATAGAAGGGGACTTGAATACCCCACTAACAGCTTTAAACAGATCATTGAGGCAAAAAATCAACAAGGGGATCCAGAACCTAAACTTGACATTCGACCAAATGGACTTAATAGATACCTACAGATTATTCCACCCAACAAACACAGAATATACATTTGACTCATCACCACATGGAATGTACTCCAAGATCTATCACATCCTTAGCCAAAAATCAAGCATAAACAAGTTCCATAAGATTGAAATTGTGCCATGCACCTTTTCAGAACACCAATGGAATAAAAATAAATATCAACACCAACAAAATGTCCCCAAAGCCCACAAAGACATGGTCATGAAATAGCACGATGTTGAACAACTACTGGATCAACACTGAAATCAAAGCAGAAATTAAAACATTTCTGGAAACAAGTGAATATAAAGAAACATCTTACCAATATCTATGGGATAAAATGAACACAGTCCTAAGAGGCTAATTTATATCTCTGCTAGCACACGTCAAGAAAATGGAAAGATCACAATTTGAGTCTAACAAATCACCTAAGGGAGACGTAAAGAGAAGACCACAAAATTATAACTTTAGCAGAAGAATCCAAATCACCAAAATAAGAGTCCAAATATGGGACACAGAAGACAAAATATCATAGAAAACATCAACAAAACAAAAAGTTGGTTCTTTGAAAGAATTAACAAGATTGATAGACCCCTTAGTAGAATGACGAAGAAAAAGAAAGAAAAAGCCCAAATAAACACAATCAGAAATACAAATCACAACTGACACCAAATAAATAGAAAATATTACCAGACATTACTATGTACACCTATATGCAAACAAATTTTATAACCTAAATGAAATGGAGAACTTTCTGATATCACACAACCTCCAGGTCAAAAGAAGAAGACATTGAGACACTCATTAGACTAATAACAACCCAGGAAATTGACTTTGTCATAAGAAAACTGCATACAAAAAAATGCCCTGGTTTGGATGGCTTTCCAACAGAATTCTACAAAATGTACAAGGAGGAGCTGATACCAATCCTACTGAAAGTATTTCAGGCAATTGAGAAAGATGAATTCTTCCCAAATCATCTTATGAAGCTAACATCACTCTGATACCCAAACCCGGTAAAGATCCAGCAAAAAATGAGAACAACAGGCCAATATCCCTTATGAACATAGATGCAAATATTCTCAACAAGATTCTAGCAAATCGGATCCAAAAGCACATCTCAAAAATCATTCAGCAGAACCAAGTAGACTTCATCCCCAGGATGCAGGGCTGGCTCAACATTCGCAAGACCATAAATGTAATTAAATACATAACAGATGCAAAAACAAGAACCTCATGGTTATCTCATTAGATGCAGAAAAAGCTTTTGATAAATTCCAGCATCCCTTCTTAATAAAAACCCACAAACACCTAGGTATAGAAGAAACACTCAAAATAGTGCCACCTACGATAAACTCACTGCTAACTTATTACTAAATGGTCAGAAACTGGAAACATTTCCCCTGAAAACTGGAACAAGACAAGACTGCCCGTTCTCACCCCTCTTGTTCATCATTGTGATGGAAATCATAGCTAGGGCAATTTGACAAGATAAGGAAGTCAAGGGTATCCAAATAGGAAAAGAGGTAGTCAAGTTATTCTTCTGCTGACGATATTATCCTATACCTTTAAAATCCAAAGGAATCTGTCAAAAACCTGCTTTCACTGATAAAGAACTTTGGCAAAGTCTCGGCGTACAAAATAAATGTGCAAAAGACAGTCACATTCTTATACACCAACAAGCAAGTAGAGAATCAAATAAAAAGTACAATTGCATTCACAATAGCCACACACAAAAAATGAAATACCTCAGCATTTTCCTAACCAGAGAAGTGAAAGACCTTTACAACACTGCTCAAAGAAATCCAAGAAGACACAAACAAATGGAAAAATATTCCATGCTCATGGATAGGAAGAATCAACATTGTTAAGATGTCTACCCTACTAAAGGTAATCTACAGATTCAACACAATACCCATTAAATTACCAACATCATTCTTCTCAGAACTGGAAATGACAATACGGAAATTCATATGGAAACATAAACAACCATGAATAGTCAAAACAATCCTTAGCAAAAGAAACAAAGCAGGATGTATCACACTTCCAGATTTCAAATTTTACTAAAAGTCTACGGGAATCAGAACAGCCTGGTATTGGTATAAGAACAGGAATATAGAAGAATGGAACAGAATAGAGGTTCCATAGGCAAATTCTCAATTTCTCAACCAACTCATCTTGACAAAGCCTCCAACAACAACCACTGGGGAGAGGAGAACCTATTCAGTAAATGGTGCTGGGAAAACTGGCTGATCACATGCAGAAGATTGAAACAGGACCCCTACCTATCCCCCCACACAAAAATTAACTCTAAATGAATCAAAGACCTAAACATAAAACCTCAAACTATAAGAGTCTTAGAAAATGCAGGAGACACCCTTATGGAAATTGGAACTGGCAATCAATTCCTGATCAAAACTCTAAGTTCCCATACCAAAAGAAATAAGAGAGGCAAGTGGGACCTCATCAAACTGATAAGCTCCTGCAAAGCAAAGGAAACTGTCAAGAGAGCAGGGAGATAGCCCACAGAATGGGAAAAAATATTTGCCAACTCTATATCTGACAAAGACCTAACATCTAGAATCTACAAGGAACTCAAATGCGCTGAAAAGGAAAAAACAAAACAAAACAAAAAAAAACAACCCCATTAAAAAGTAGACAAAAGGCATGAATAGACACTTCTCAAAAGAAGATATACAGGCAGCCAACACACACATGAAAAAGTGCCCAGCCTCACTAATCATCACAGAAATGAAAATCAAAACCACATCAAGATACCATCTAACTCCAGTAAGAATGACCATCCTTAACAAAACAAACAACAGATGCTGGTGAGGATGCAGAGAAAAAGGAACATATCTACACTGCTGGTGGGAATGCAAACTAGTGCAGCCTCTTTGAAAAACAGTGTGGTGATTTCTGAAAGAACTAGAAATTGACCTTCCATATGACCCATCAATCCCATTGGGAATATACCTGGAGGAACTCAAATCATTCTACAAAAAAGATACCTGCACACAAATGTTTGTTGCAGCGCTGTTCACAATAGCAAAAACATAGAACCGACCATGCAGCCCATCAAAGCTGAACTGGATAAAAAAAATTTAATACATATACAAAACGGAATATTATGCAGCCATAATACAGACAAACATATTGACTTCACAGCATCTTGGTTGGATTTAGAGTCTATCATGCTCAGTGAAATATCACAGAAACAAAAAGCAGAGTACCATATGTTCTCACTCATAAGCAGGCCTTGAACAGCTATCATAGTACTATAAGAAAGGGATTGGCAGTAGTGGGAAACTGCCAGGGGAGGGTGGGTAGGTTGGCAGTTAAGGAAAACTACCAGGGGAGGGAGGGGCACACTTTATCAGCAAGGGTATCTACATAATGAACATTTGTATACCTAACCCTGAATTGTACCCCACATCTTTGAAATTTAAAAACAAGATAAAAAAAGAAAAGAAAATTGTCAGACTTGATCGCTGGACTTGAAGACTGCTGGACTTAGAGAGCAGTATATGCTGGAGGCTGGCTGACCAGTTGAAGGAGCTGATGTAAGAGCTGATGGTGGAGCTCTCTGTTTAGTTGATGGTGGAACTGACAGCAAAGTAGAGCTGACAACTGATGAGAGCTATGACACTTCTTGGGGTCTGGCTTGCTGGCCCAATCAAGTGAACACATCCTGGAGCTTGACTTGCTGGCCTATTGTGCCAACAGAGCTGCAACACTTCCAGGGGGCTGCACTGCTGCTGGCATACTTAAGTTCTCAGATGCTGTGGCCTTCCCCATCCGGGCGCCATCACTTCCTGGCCACTGTGTGGATCCCAGGCTGACAGTACAGTTCTGGGAACTGCAACATCCAGCTCACCAGCTGACTGGATAAAAAAAAGCATCACTATTTTTATAATTCATGTTATACAGTTTTATATTACTTGAAGTTAGATTAAAATTGAAGCATTATAATCTTTATATAACAACTTAAATCGCACAACAAAGAGTTGTAGGCAATAGGCAGACAAAGGTGATAATAAAATTATTTAAATATTGTCAAATTACTGAAAAGCAGGTAGAAAAAGAAAAAAGTAAATAAAAAGTTGAGATAATTAGAAAACAGATCATATCATGATCATATATTTAAAACCAAGCATATCAAAATTAAATGAAATATAAATCAGACACTCAAATTAAAAGATAAAGATGATAATGATATTTTTAAAATGCATTAATTAGCCTGAATTTCAATTTAAAGAATGTCTTTCAAAAGAAAACTACCATTAGCCAGAATCTGGCCTTTGGAATCTCTGCTGCAGTGTATCAGGTAATTTTCCAAACATGGCAGCCATTGCTTGCCAAAATAATTTCAGTGGTCCAAATGCATTTAAGCCAAACCAAAAAGTAAGGAGAACTATGTACAGAAATTAATCAAATGAGCAAACAAAGTAAAGTCCTTAGACTGGTGACTGCCACATAATATAACATAAAATTATTGTCAAAGAAAATGCATTTCTCTTCAAGATCATGTTGATAAAACTGACATAAAAATACACTTGAAATTCATATTTTTTTTCATAATTATATTAATGTTTGAAAAATAAACTCAATGATGCTTCTTGCTAAAAAATTGTCACTTTTTATTTACAACCTATATAGCTCTTTGAGATGTAGTTCTATTTAATGAGGCAGTGAGACAGAGAACATGCATGAGTGCTAATGTCATTTGTTTTTTGTTTTGGTATATTTTTGTTTGCTTAAAATTTTTTTTCTTCCAGCTTTTATGATAGGTTTTACACTTTGGTAATATGTGAACTTCCAAAAAGTTTTAGGAACCTTTATGTAGGGCAATACTTGTGGTATTCAGATACGTGGCCAGCTTTTGAGGCACACATAATTTTCTTAGTTGATTTGGAGATCTGAAGCCAGCTTCATGGGAATAAATGCATCAGTTTTTTGCCAGGAAACTCTTAAAGAAGTAAATCTTGTTTGGCAGTCAAAATTTAAAAACCATCACTTGCCTTGGCAAGATACTGTTAAATATTAAGCTAATTGATGAGGATTTTTAAAGCAGCTTCAGCTGAGCCAGTGTGATTTTTGGCACATCAGAAAAGAACAAGGAATAAATGGAATAACAATTTTTGGACAAAAACTAGAAGTATTGAAATTTTCTGCCTAAATTCTTAGAGTTGCTACTGACTTATCCTTGATCTATGTGCCTTTGTTCTCACTATTTTCTTTCTCTCTGCAACTCTTCTAAAATCTTCATATGATTTATTCCCTTAACTAATTAATGTCTCTGCTCAAATTAATATCTCAGAAATTTTTGTGAACTCTAATTTAAATGTCGGAATTTATTCTGCTTTATTTTTCATCATGGTTATTATCACTATAGAAATTTTGTTAGATATTTTTCCTTTTATGCTTGCATCATCAGTAGATTGAGAGCTTCACAAAAACAAGGAAATTATCATTATATGTCACATTTACCCTCTCCTGTAAAGCTTCATACTCCATAATTAACAAGCAATGACACTGTCTTCAACCAAGCCATTGAAATTCTTAGAATTTAACTAATGTTTGCATTAATTTTGGATCTAAAGGATGATGTGAATGATTAAGCCAACGCAATGAACATTGGATTGTTGTTAATCATCAGAATTTTAGGGTTTCCCCTGGTGCATAAGAAAAAATTTTCAATTGTAAAATATGTTAGTAAAATTTTAAAAATAGTAGGAAGGGAAACATGCTAAATTCTGATATTTTTCTCACAGTATTGTTATTTTTAATAATTCTAATAAAAATCTTGAAGATTTATAATATATTCGAATCCATACCACTTTCTTGGTATTTGTAATCTTTATCTGTGTGAGGTAGACTGTTACACTGGCGCCACTGGAGGCTACTAATTAATTATATATACCTTCTGGTGTTTATTCTTTGCTACAATTTCCTTCTAATAAATGTAAAAGTGACCTAAGATTGGCATTATCCAGTAAAGTACAGCGGAAATACCACTATGTTCTTTCTTGTTCTAAGCCTTTCTGTCTGAGTTCTTGAATAATGTGATAACTCACATCCTAAATCCATCTGCTCAGCTGGAGAGACCATGTAGAGAGATGTGGTAGAAAAAGTACAGGAAAAGAAGGGTTGTGAAGACTTCCAGACAAGAGTAAGACAAGACTAGTATTAATTTCCTAGGGCTACAGTAGCAAATTACAGCAAACTGGGCAGCTTAAAGCAACAGAAATTTTTCTCTCAGAGTTCTGGAGGATAGAAGTTATGTTCACAGCTAAACATTACATATACATTACATAAAAATTAAACAACAAACCCTTGAACAGTTTTTGGGTCAATAATGAAGTTAAGACAGAAATTTTAAAAATCTTCGAACAGAATGAAAATGGAGGCACAACATATCAAAACCTCTGCAATATAGAAAATCCAGTGTATGCTAAAAGGCAAGTATGTGGTGTTAAATGTCTATGTCAAATAAAAAAAAAATAGATTACAAATGAACAACCTAATGTTATACCTCAATGAACTAAAAAACCAAAAACCAAACAAACCCAAAACAAGTGGAAGAATATAAATAACAAAGATTATAGCAGAATTAAATGATATTGGGACCAAAAGAACAATACAGAGGATCAAAGAAATGAAAAGTTAGTTATTTGAAAATATTAAGAAAAGGGATAAATTACTAGATAGACAATCCAAGACAAGAAAAAAGATTTAAATAAACACAATCAGAAATGAAAAAGGATATATAACAACCGATACCACAAAAATAAAAAATCTCATCAGATATTACTAGAACAACTCAATGTTCACAAACTAGAAAACTTAGAGGAGATAGAGAAATTCTTAGGAGATGGATAAATTCCGAGGAACATGTAGCCTCCTAAGATTCAACCAGGAAGAAATAAAAAAACTAATAACAAGCAGTGGGATTGAAACAGCAATTTAAAAATCTCCCTACAAAACAAAACCCAGAACCAGATGGATTCACTGCTGAATTGTATCAAATGTACAAAGAAGAACTGGTAAAAATCCCCCTGAAAATGTTCCGAAACATGAAGGAAAAGGACTTCTCCCTAGCTAATTCTACAAAGCCAGTATCACTCTGATACCTAATCCAAGCAAAGACATAATCAAAAAACAAAAAAAAACACTCCAGACCAATATTTCTGATCAACATAGATGTAATCATTCTCAGCAAAATACTAGCAAACTGAACCCAATAGCACATCAAAATGATAATATACCATTATCAATTGGGTTTTATCCAAGAATGCAAGGATTGTTCACCACATAAAGATCAATAAATATAATTCATCACATAGACAGACTTAAGAGAAAAACCATATGACCATCTCAACTGATACAGAATACGTATTTGATAAAATTCAGCATTCACAATAAAACCCTCAGCAAAGTTGGCATAAAGGAACATATCTCAAAATGTTCAAGGCCACATACAACAAACCCAAAGGTAACCTCATATGGAACAGAAAAAATGTTACAAGCAACTCCCTTGAGGACTGGAACTGTACAATAATGCCCACTTACACCAATCCTATTCAATATGGTGCTGGAAGTTCTAATCAGAGCAATTCAGCAAGAGAAGGAAATAGAAGACATCCTAATTGTAAAAGAAGCTAAACTATGGCAGTTTGCTGATGATATTTTAGACCCAATGACTCCTCCAAAAAACTCTTAGACTTGATAAACAGATTTGGTAAAGTTTCAGGATACAAAATCAATGTACAAAAATCGTAATATTTCTTTTCTTTACTGTTTAGAATTTATTTAGTTTTTATTTTGAAGATGTGAGGTAAAACTCAGGGTTAGGTATTCAAATGATCATTGTATAGGTAAAGTTTGGGCCTTACTTTGGCTTCCATATCACCTGATTTGAGATCAGGTACCCTTATTGATGAACTGTGACCCCCGTTTCCCCCCTGACAGTTTACCACTACTATCAATCCATTTTTATATTATTATGATAATTGCTCAGGGTCTGCTCATCGGTGAGAACATGTGGTACTCAGGTCTTTGTATTTGTGATAGATCACTGAGTATTACAGACTCTAAATCCATCCTAGTTGCTGTGAAGTTCATAATTTTGCCCTTCATTATGGCTGCATAATATTTCATCGTGTATATGTACTACATTTTCCTAATCCAGTCTACTTTTGATGGGCAGCATAGTTGGTTCCATGTTTTTGCTATTGTGAATAGTGCTGCAATAAACATGCATGCGCAGGTATCTATTTTGTAGACTGATTTGATTTCCTCCAGGCATATTCCCAGAAGAAGGACTGCTGAGTCATATGGGGGTTCAATTTTCAGATCTTTAGAAATTGCCGCACTGTTTTCCACAGAGGTTGTACTAGTTTACACTCCTATCAACAGTGTAGAAGTGTTCCCTTTCCCCCTGCATCCTCTCCAGCAACTGTTGTTTTTTGAGTTATTGATGATGGCCATCCTGACTGGAATTAGGGGGTATCTCAGTGTGGTTTAAATTTGTATTTCTTTTTTCCTTTTAATTCTTTTACTTTAAAGATGTAGGACACAATTCAAGGTTAGGTATATAAATTAATCATCATGCAGATACCCTTGTTGATGAGGTGTGCTCTTCCTTCCCCAGGCAGACTCCCACCACTGTCAATCCCACTTCCCCACTCCCCTCCCAGCAGTTTTCTGCTACTGCCAATCCTTTTCTTATAGTATTACAATAATTGTTCAAGGTCTGCTTATGAGTGAGAACATGTGATACTCAGGTCTTTGTTACTGTGAAAGATCAATCAGTATCATAGACTCAAAGTTCATCCAGGTTGCTGTGAAGTTCATGATTTTTCTCTTCTTTATGACTCTGTAATAGTCCACTGTGTTTATGTACCATATTTTTTTCTTTGACGATTAATGAGGCTGAGCATTTTTTCATGTATCTGTTGACTTCTCGTATGTCTTCTTTTGAGAAACATCTATTCATGTTTTTGCCCACTTTGTAATGGGGCTGTTTTCTTTTTTTCTTTTTTCCTTTGGCACGTTTGAGTTCCTAGATGTTGAAAGATATACAATTGCAAATGTTTTATCCCATTCTGTGGGCTGTCTTCCTGCTCCCTTGATGCTTTTTTGGCTTTGCAGAAGCTTTTCAGTTTGATGAGGTCTCATTTGTCTATTTTATCTCTTATGGCATGGGTGCTTGGGATTTTTCAACAAGATTTGGTTGCCAGTTCCAATTTCCATAAGAGTGTCTCCTGCATTTTCTAAGGTTCTTATAGTTTGAGGTTTTATATTTAGATCTTTGATCCATTTAGAGATTATTTTTGTGTATGGTGATAGGTAGAGGTCTTGTTTAAATCTTCTGCAGGTGGTCAATTGGTTTTTCTAGCACCACTTACTGAATAAGCTTTCCTCTCCCCAGTGGTTGTTGGTGGAGACTTCGTGAAAGATGAGTTGGTTGAGAAATAAAGTCATAACATTTATACACATCAATAACAATGAAACTGAGAATCAAATCATGGAGTCAATTCCATCTAAAATAGCTTCAAAAAATACCTAGGAATATATTTAATTGAAAAGGCAAAAGTCTCTACCAGAAAAACTGCAAAGCACCAATTTAAAAATTGTAGATGACAAAGATAAATGGGAAAAAAAATCTAATTTTCATGTATACAAAGGATCATTATTATCAAAGTGACCATACCGTCTAAAGCAAGTTACAGATTCAATGCACTCTCTATGAAAATACCAATATCATTTTTCACAGAATTAGGAAAAAATTCTAAAATGTATATGGAATCAAAACAGGGTCCAGATAGCCAAAGCGATTCTGGTAAAAAAGAACAAAGCTGGAGGCACCACATTACCTGACCTTAAATTAAACTACAAGACTCTAGTAAACAAAACTGAACACTACTGATATAAAATAATCAAATAGATTAATGAAACAGAATAGAAAACTCAAAAATAAAGCCAAATATTTGTAGCCCTCTGACCTTTGATGAAGTAGACAAAAATATACACTGGGGAACATACACTCTTTTTAATAAATGGTGCTGGGAAAAGTAGATTGTCATATGCAGAAGAATAACATGGGACCCTATCTCTCACCATATACACAAATCAACTAAAATGGATCAAAGACTTAAATGTAAAAACTGAGTATACACAAACACTTCAAGAAAACCTAGGGAAATTATTCTGGACATTGGTCTAGGCAAAAAAATTATGACTAAGATATCAAAAGCACAGGAAACAAAAACAAAAATAAATAAGACTTGATTAAACTAAAAACGTTTTTGCACAGTAAAAGAAGTAATCAACAGAATGAACAGATAACTGACAGAACACATTTGGCATGAAATTGATATCCATAATTTGCAAAAAACATAAACAGCTAAAGAACAACAGCAACAAAAATAACTTCATTAAAATTTAATGACATCTTATTTATTTCAAAATGAGACAAATGGCCATCAGGCATAAGAAAAAAAAAAAAACCCCTAACATTACTAATTGTCAGAGAACTATGAATTTAAACCACAATGAGATATCATCTTACACCCATCAGAACAACTATTATTAAAAAGTCAAAAATTTCAGATGTTAATGACAATACAAAGAAAAGGGAAAACTTAAACAGTATTGGCAGAACTGTAACTTAGTACAACCTTTATGGATAAAAGTATTGATATTTTTCAATGAACTAACAATAGAACTACCATTGGATTCTGCAATCCCACTATTGGGAATCTACCTAAAGGTAAACAAATCATTATATTAAAAAAAACCTGCACTTGTATATTTATTGCTGCACTATTCACAATTACAAAAGTATGGAATTAGCCTAAATTTTTATCAGTGGATGTCTTGATAAAGAAAATGTCATGTATATATATAACGGAATACTATTAAGCCATAAAAAAGACTAAAATCATCTCATTACAGCAACATGAATGGAACTGGAGACCATTAGCTTAAGTGAAACAAGCCAGAAACAAAAAAGAAATATACTGCATGTTCTCACTTATAAGTGGGAGTTAAATATTGTGTATACAGTGAGGAAGAGTGCAAAATAATAAATACTGGAGACTCAGAAGGTGGGAGGTGGGAGGTCGGTGAAAGATGAGGAATTGCTTAATGGAGGAAGAAAGGAAGATGGCAGCAAAGCCAGTCAAACTGTGAGTCCCAGTGTGAGTGAGTGCGTGTATGAAAAATTTTATATACATGTCTGTAAGTGGGTGTGTGAGTGACTGAGTGGGGACTCTGAAGCAAGTGGTCAGGACTCTCCTGGTGATCGGCTGGTGCCACAGCTGCTCTGCTTGGACCCTAGCACTTCTCAGAACAAAGAAGCTGAGTGTTAATTTTTAAAAATCAGCAAAGCCCTTCCCAGGAAGAAGCTGTCAGCAGTGATTGTTGGCTTGAGGCTCTGCCTCACCACTGCAACACTTGACCAGACACTGCAAGGACTGTGTAAGTAGCACAGCGAAGGAGCCCAGAGTCAGAGATCCACTGGAGAAGATTAAAGAAGCACCCTGCTACCATCTTGAAAATTGGGCAAAGGAGTGCTCCAGCTTGCTCACCATGGAGCGACAAATCTATTCTCTATGACTACTCAGGGGTTGATGGTGACCTAGAGGGATTATCCTGAAAGCACAAATTCTGGAGGAACAGAATGTGTGCTAAGTCCAAGGTGCCGCAACCCCTATACTGATCCAGTCATGGGACAAAGGGTGAAACCAGAAAAGGATGAGGAAGACCCCCAAAGAGACCAGTAGTGAGTCCAGGACTTTCCCAACACCCTTCTCCACAACAGTCTTCTGGACGTCAGACCCTCATTGCTGGGGCACAACTGAGAGGGATGAACCTAGGCAGGGACTGGACATCAATCACAATAGGAGTGTTCTACTGTAAGATAAGCCTGGCTGAGGCAACCCCCACCCACCAGTATCTGGGGAAGAGACAATCATGCACCTCCCCACAGGAGGGGATTCCTCTGACCATAGGAGAGTGGGAGGGGAGGACTGAAGCCCCACCTACTTTCACTACCTCCTCCTCCTTTCCCTGACTGGACACTGGGGAGAGTGTGAATAAGGCCATAGCTCAGCAGGAGACTTACCTGTGAGTAGCGGAGAAGAAAAATTACAGAACCTGCCACAAGAGGTCAGGTTGTTTTTTGGTTTGGGGGCTTTTTTCCTTTGGTAGTTTGTTTATTTGTTTTTGTTTTTGTTTTTTCCTTCCTTTGTGCATGAATGTATATGTGAGAGTTCAATCTGCATCTTCCATACCTTTTACTCCTTTTATTTTTTATCTTTATTTCTTTCTTGTGTTTTTCATGTTCTGTTTTCATATGTACATGAAAGATTGAATGTTCATCTTTCAGTTTTTTGTTTGTTTTATTTTTTTGTTCTCTTTTTTTGCTTAACGTGTGTGTGAATGTATGTGTGTGGGTTCAATTTGAATTCCTTTTTTGCTCTCCTTTCTTCTTTCCTTTTGTGTTGGGAGTGTGTGTGTGTGTGTGTGTGTGTGTGTGTGTGTTCAGTATTTTAGTTCTTGGTTTTTTTGTTTGTTTTGCTTGGTTTTATTTTTCCAGTTTGTTTTGGTTTTTGTTCATATGTGTGTGTGTGTTTAATTGTTTTTTGCTTTGGGTTCTGCTTTTGTTTTTCTGGTTTTTAAAAAAAGTTTGTCCATCTTATTTCACTCTACTTTTCTCTGTTTTCCTTATTGCTGTTACTGTATCTTGGACTTAGGGTGTTTACACATGTACTCACTGAGTCATCATATAGAGTGGTGGTGGGGAGTGGGTCTCAGGGAATCCATACAACAATCAATGAACATTGTGACTTGTAGGTAGTTTCTGAATTCTAGCTCCTCATTCTACACCTTATTCAACTCTCAAAACTGCAAGAGACAGCAAAGCTTCCCATCCATGTTCCTGTTTCAAAATAGAACAAATTTAGAGCCCTCATCAGGGAAGACCAGAGGGCAGAACAAGTATCAGAAGTGAAAGCCTTTCCCACTGCCACTGAATAATGGAACTAACGAGAAAAGAGATCTGTCAAAATGAAGAAAAAATCAATGGAAGAACACAGGTAATTCCCAGTGTACCAAGGACGCAACACCTGAAAAATCAAACCTCAGAGCCCAAACAACAGAAGTTACCAATGACTGGCCCCCAAATACAACAAGATTAGGAAATGGATGGAAAGAGTTAATAAGAGTCAGGAAAGACAAGATGCAACACTGAAAGAACTTGCAACAGAAATTTTGACCATAAAATTTTCAGCCAGTAAATAAACAGGTGACAAACATGGGAAGCAGAATTAATCAAGCAGAAGAAAGAATCTCAGAACTTGAAGACCAAAACCTGGAATTAACCCAATCTGTAAAAAACATAGAATGTAAACTCAGAAAGAAAGAACAAAGTCTACAAGAGATGTACAGTTATAGAAAGAGGCTGAACCAATGCCTGATTGCTATCCCAGAAGAAGAAAGGGAAATGGAGAACAATTTGAAGCAAGTATTCCAGTAGGTGACCCAAAAAGCTTTTCCCATCTCACCAGAGTTGTGAATCATCCAAACACAACAGATACAGAGAAACCCCAAAAGACATCACATGAGAAGATCAACTCCTAGACACATAGTAATTCACCTACTCAAAGTAGATATAAAAGAAAAAATTCTAAAGGCAGCAAGAGAGTTAGGTCAGATTACCTACAGGGGAAAACCAATCAGAATAGTAGCAGACCTATCAGCAGAAACACTGCAAGCTAGAAGAAACTAGAGTCCAATACTCAAAGTCTTCAAAGATAAACAATCTCAACAAATAATTTCCTACCCAGTCAAGCTCACCTTCATCAGTGATGGAGAATTAACACCCTTCCTGGACATCCAAACCATAAGAGATGATGCACTTTCCAGACCAGCTCCACAGTAGATGCTTAAAAAATATTAATCACAGAAGAAAGAAAAAAAAAAAAAAAAAGAATGACCACACACTTCCCAAGAGAACAGGAGAACACAGAATCAACAGAGAATGCATCACAACTGCTAACTTGAAAACACACACATACATCAAGCCAAAAGTTAAAAGAAAACAAACAAACAAAGAAAAAACTTTACAAGAACCTCATGGTAGGAATAAATGATCACATATCAATAATCAGCCTGAACATGAATGGACTAAATGTACCATTGAAAAAACACAGAATGGCAAACTGGATAAAAAACCATGACCCAATAATTTACTTCATCCAGGAAACTCATCTCACCACACAGGATGCACACAGACTCAAAGTTAGAAAATGAAAAAGAAATTTCCGGTGAATGAATAACAAAAGAAAGCAGAAGTCATTATCTTAATATCAGACAAAACAACATTTAAGCTATCAAAAATTAAAAAAAAAAAATGGAAGGATACTACTTAATGATAAAAGGTTCAATCCACCAATAAAAAATAACCGTCCTAAACATATATGCACCCAACACAGGCGCACCAGTGTTTGTAAAGCAATTACTAAGTAAACTAAAATAAGATATTGATGCTAACACTATTATAGCTGGGGACTTAAATTCCCTACTAATAACCCTAGACAGATCATCAAGGCAAAAAATCAACAAAGTAATCCAGAATGTCAACTTGAGGCTTGACCAAATGGACTTAATGGATACCTACGGAACACTCTATTCAACAACCACAGAATATACATTCAACTCATCACCACATAGAATGTACTCCAAGATTGATCACATCCTCAGCCATAAATCAAACATAAACAAATTTCATATGATCAAAATACTGCCATGCACCTTCAGAGAACACAGTTGAATTAAAATAAATATCAACACCAACGAAATTCTCCCAAACCAACAAAAGCAAGGACACTAAATAGCATGATGCTGAACAACTCCTGAGGCAACACAGAAATCAAAACAGAAATTAAAAAATTTAATTTCCTGGAATCAAATTAAAATAAAGAAAATGAAAACCTCTGGGATGCCATGAAATCACTTCTAAGAAGGGAATTTATATCTCTGCAAGCACACATCAAGAAAATGGAATGATCACACGGTAACAGCCTAACAAGTCATCTAAGGGAACTGGAAAGCCAAGACTCCTACAATTCTAACTTAAGCAGAATAATTCAGATCATCAAAGTAAAAGTCTAAATGTGAGGCATAGAAGACAAAAATATCATAGAAAAAAATCAACAAAATAAAAACCTGGTTACTTGAAAGGATAAAGAAGATTGATGGACTCCTAACCAGAGTGACAAAGAAAAAGAGAGAAAACACCCAAATATACACAATCAGAAATGCCAAAGATCAAATCACAATGGACCCTGAAGAAATACAAAAGATTATCAGAGATTACTATGCACACCTGTCTGGAAGCAAACTTGATAACCTAAATGAAATGGAGGACGTTCTGACACCACATAATCTCCCAAGGTTGAAACAGGAAGTCACTGAGACACTAAATAAACCAATAGCAACCCAGGAAATTGACTCTTGTCATAAGAAAACTACCTACAAAAACAAAGCTCTGGACCAGATGTCTTTTCTGTAGAATTCTACAAAACATACAAAGAAGAGCTGATACCAATCCTACTGAAAGTATTCCAGGAAATTGAGAAAGAAAGAATTCTCCCCAAATCATTTTATGAAACTGACATCACACTGATACCCAAACCAGATAAAGATCCAACAAAAAAAGGGAACTACAGGCCAATATTCCTAATAAGCATAGATGCAAAAACTTCTCAACAAGATTCTAGCAAATTGGATCCAACAACACATCTCAAAAATCATCCTACCATGACAAAGTAGACTTCATCCCCAGGATGCAGAGCTGGTTCAACATCCATAAGACCATAAATGTAATTCAATATATCAATACATGTAAAAACAAGAACCACATGATTATACCATTAGATACAAAAAAGCTTTTGATAAAATCCAGCATTTCTTCTTGATAAATACCCTTTAACATGTAGGCATAGAAGAAACACACCTAAAAATTGTAGGTGCCATCTACGATAAACCCACAGCCAGCATATTGATAAATTGACAGAAACTGGAAGCACTTTCCCTGAACTGGAACAAGACAAGGCTACTCACTCTTACTGCTCCTGCTCAACATTGTGCTGTATGTCCTAGCTAAAGCAATTAGACAAGAGAAGGAAATCAGGGGTATCCCAATAGGAAAACAGGAAGTTAAGTAATTCAATTCTCTTTCCTGACAATATGATCCTATACCTTGAAAAATCCAAGCGAATCTGTCAAAAATCTCCTTGCACTGATAAAAGATTTTGGCCAAGTCTTGGGATATAAAATGAATGTTCAAAAGGCAGTCACATTCTTATATACAACAACAAACAGACAGAGAACCAAAGAAAAAGCACAGTCTCATTCACAATAGCCTCCAAAAAAAAAAAAAAATGAAATACTTCAGCATCTTCCTAACCAGAGAAGTGAAAGACCTTTATAATGAAAACTACAAAATGTTGCTCAAAGAAATGCAAGAAGACACAAACAAATGGAAAATATTCCATGCTCATAGATAGGAAGAATCAATATTGTTAAGATGTCCACCCTACCCAATAAAATCTACAGTTTCAACACAATACACATTAAATTACCATCAACATTCTTAGACCTGGAAATGACAATACAGAATTTACATGGAAATATAAATGACAAGGAATAGCCAAAACAATCCTTAGCAAATGAAACAAAGTGGGAGGTATCCCACCTTCAGACTTTAAACTTTACTACAGAGCTAAATAATCAAAACAGCCTGGTATTGGGGCAAGATCAGGAATATGATCCAATGGAACAGGATAGTGATTCTGGAAACAAAATTTCAATTTCTCGACCAACTCATCTTTGCAAAAACCTCCACCAACAACAAATGGGAAGAGGAGAACCAGTAAATGGTGCTGGGAAAACTGGCTGACCACCTGTAGAAGATTGAAACAGGACCCCTAAAAATACACAAAAATCTACTCTAAATGGTTCAAGGTCCTAAATGTAAAATCTTAAGTTATAAGAATCTTAGAAAACAGGAGACACCCTTATAGAAGTCGGAGTAGACAACCAATTCTTAATCAGAATCCCAGATGTCCATACTATAAGAGATAAGATAGACAAGCAGGACCCCATTAAACTGAAAAGCTTCTGGAAAGCAAAAGAAACCATAAGAGAGCAGGGAGACAGCCCACAAAATGGGAAAAAATATTTGCCAACTGTATAACTGATAAAGACCTAACATCCTGAATCTACAAGGAACTCAAATGTGCCAAAAGTAATAAAACAGACTGCCCCATTAAAAAGTGGGCAAAATATATGAATAGGCAATTCTCAAAAGAAAACATTCAGGCAGCCAAGAGACATGAAAAAGTGTTCAGTCTCACTAATCATCAGAAAAATGCAAATCAAAACCATATTGAGAAAAAAAGTGCTCAGTCTCACTAATCATCAGAAAAATGCAAATCAAAACCACATTTGAGATACCACCTAACCCTAGTAAGAATGGCCATCATTGATAAAACAAACTACAACAGATGTTGGTGATGATGTGGAGAAAAGGGAACACTCCTACACTACTGGTGGGAATGCAGACTAGTTCAACCTCTATGGAAAATAGTGTGGTGATTTCTAGAAGAACTAGATTTTGACCTTACATATGACCCAGCAGTCCCCCTACTGGGGATATATCTGGAGCAATTCAAAATATTCTACCAAAAAGAAACCTGCACATGCATGTTTATTGCAGCATTATTCACAATAGTAAAAATATGGAATTAACCATGGTGTCTATCAAAATTGGACTGGATTAAAAAATGTGATGCATATACACGATGGAATATTATGCAGACATAAAGAAGGACAAAAATATGGACTTTGCAGCAACTTGGATGGATTTCAAGTCTACAATACTAAGTGATCCATCACAGAAACAAAGAACAGAGTCCATATGTTCTCACTCATAAGGGGACCCTGAACATTTACCATAATACTATAAGACAGGAATTGGCAGTAGTGGGATACTGCTGGGATGAGAGTGGGGACACAGCATCAGTAAGTGTACCTGATCTCCAACCAGGCAAAGAAGAAACCAAAGGGGCACCCAAACTTTATCTGTATGATGTCAACTTGTATACCTAATCCTGAATTGTACCCCACATCTTTAAAATAAAAAAGAAATATATATATATATATATATACACATATACATATATATACATATATAAATAGTATAATAACATCACAAATCTCTGCCTCCATCTTAACATGATGTTCTTTATGCGTCTCCTTTTGTCTCTGTGTATAAATTTCTCTTATTTCTCTTATAAAATATCATTTATTAAGTTTAAGACCTGACCTAATTCAGTATAACTTCATTTTAAATAATTCTCTGTATGGACCCTATTTCCAAATTAGCTGATATTTGAAGTTCTAAGTGGACATGCATTTGAGGGTACACTATTCAATATAGCATCCAAATCATCTCTTTGAGACAGTTGAACCACCATTCTCGATCCACCAGCTGAAAGCCACCACACCATAGTGATAGCCCTGCTGATCTCAAGCCATACTAAAAAGTCACAAAAGAAAATAAAAATGGTTATTGTACTATACTGCTATGCTTTGAAGTTGTTTCCTCTTTATCAATTTGTAAATTAGTTTCTCAAATAATGTTGTTTCTTTGAATGTCATTTCATGATAGTGCTGACATCAATTTCAGGCTTGGGGCCACTATCTGTGTGGAGTTGCATGTTCTTCCCATGTCTGCATGAATTTTCCCACATGCTAAAGATGTGCACATTAGTTGAGTTGGCATTGTCTGTATGGTCCCAGTGTGAGTGAGTGACTGGGTGTGTGTGAGTGAACCCAGCCATAAGAGGGCATGCTGTCTAGGGTGGAGTCCTGTCTTGCTCTGTGAGATCCTGAGAGAGATACAGTAACCAGCCACCCTTACCTGGAATAAGGAGGTAAATAATTTTCTTATTTGAGTTTATTAATCGTTCTTAAATATGCACGGCTATCATTTTTTCAATGTTTAGTATTAGAAGTGTTTTAGTCTTTATTTAGAAGTTAGATGATAAATTTGTGACCAGAAATAAGCCATAGGAATTTAATTCTTGTAAACATCAATTATCCTATGATAAAACTGGTTATTTGTCATTTCACATAAAGTAATAGTTTCAAGAACCTATCAATGACACTGAGTGAGGATATGCAGTAATAGAAAGACTAGTTAAAATTATATCTCTGAATCCTTTATGGACTCATGTTGAGAGTGTATAAATATGTGAATACATAAGTAATGAATGACTAAGGGAACAAGAGAATGAACATTATGGCAATGTCTAACTTTAATATGCTGAATGTCCAGCAAAGATATTTCAAACAAAAACCCCACAGAGAAGCACTATTTGTAACAGAGTGAATCACACAACCAGAGCCACTTCTCAGGTTGATCAAGATAACCAAGTTGTATAATCATCTATTTATGCTAGCTAATTTTACAATCCAGGAATACAGTTAACTTAAAATGTCCTTTAAAAAAAGACAATTGCATTATTAGTCAAATTAAACTATTGATAAACTCTACTCCACTCGCTAGTGTTTATTTAATACTGTCTTATAAGATGTCTATGACAATGTATTCTACTTAAATTTGCAACATTTGGGTCAACACTTTCAAGTTCCCCTTTTTGATATGAATATAAATTAGAAATAACTTCCTTGCCCCCTCAAGAATTTTCACATATGATAATTTTATAAAATTAATATTTTGGCCTGTTTTGCTTCTTTGGTGTGGGTAATGCAGTTCTTTGTAAATTACTGTTTCTTTCAGGCACATGCCTCGATTTATTTATTTATATATTTATATATTTTGTCAGCATAGCATTTTAAAAAAGTTGAATCTTCTAATTTTGTAATTAAAAGGATAACATATTCTGATGAGCCACTTCAAGGACTGATTTTTTTATGTCTGCTTGTATATTTATTGATTAATTTATTGACTTATTTAAAAGAGATCTGATTCTTTAAGCAATAGTTGTTTTTCTAATAAATTAATACATTTTCTTCCAGACTCAAACTTAATTTTTCCTGTAAAAAAAAATCTGACACTAAAATTTTGTTAATTTTGCTAAAATTTACAGTCTCGTTTTCCAACATTTTGTGGAGATAGAAAAGTATGGTAAAATATTTAAATTTCTCAAAAATATGTATGCCTAATTTAATAAATTTACTTGGTAGGAGACACAAGAGAAAAATTTCAGCCTTTTTTTTCTCTTCTGATGACTGATTTTTTTAAACATTGTTGGCAAAGAAAATGTTATTTGTACTCTGTCCAAATTTTATTTTGTTTTGTGAGACACAGCGTCACTCTATTGTCCCAGCTGGAGTGCAGTGGTGCGATCACAGCTCACTGCAACCTTAAACTCCTGAGCTCAAACAATCCTCCCACTTCAGCCTCTCGATGTGCTGGGATTACAGGCATGAACCAACACGCTTTACTCGTTTTCTTCTTTACTTTAAAACATATAGGACATAAGTATCAGTCATTTACTTTATAGATGTTAATTTGCATATTAAAGTGCATAGAAAGTAGCCATTTTTCCCCCCCAGGGATGTACACATGGATGTGTTTTGCTCTCCTAGGAAACGAACAATTACATGAAAACAGTAAAATAAACTTATTCTCTGCCCAGTTCTTTAAAAGCAAACAAACAAAAAAATCCCTTTCCTTGGCTACATGGCACCATTCTTTCTGATGTTTAGTCTAAAAAACAAACAAAAACATGGTTTTTAATGTGAGTAAATTGTAAAAATTGTATATAGGTATAGATCTGAAATTTCACTAATGTGTTTTAAGTTTCTTTATTCAAGCAGAAGTGGTGTTTCTTTTATCATTCTTTTAGAATCACATAAAATCACCAAACACAACTATTAAAGTAATAGCTGTACACATTAGAAATTCAAGGATGAAGTAACTAGAATGAAACAGCAGATTTTAAAGGAACAAGACTGTCACTTGGTGTCAATGTTACAATTCCATTTATCAGCTCCATTAACTTAATGATAAAAAAAAAATGTCTCCATACTTGCTTCTCCCTGGTGCATATTCGCTCTCATACACATCTAAACTAATGCTAATAGAAAGTAGAGTGATGCTATCAGCATTCTTTTATGTAGCCTTTATTGTTTTCCATAAAATTCTGTCACTGGGATAAAACTAATGGTTGTAGACATCTGGCCCAGCCATACAAACTTCAATTTTTACTTTTCTAATGTTCATTGAGACCTTTTTTTTCCCACTTCTGTAACTTAGAGTGCTTTTGCCTTACGAAAGTTGAAATATCAAACAGTCAGAAACCTCATCATAGCAAAACAGGTGCTTCACCACCTTTTGATTGTATTTCTTCATGTGGACCGTTTTAGATGACTATTTACCTCTTCAGTCATCATTTATATTGTAGACAGTCACACAATAGACTTTCTGGTATTTAATGCTGAAAACCCCGATTGGTGATATGTAGTAAAATTTTACTGCTTGGCTCAGTAAAAAAGGGAGCAATTCCTATACCTACTTTGCAGTTGAAAAGTTCAACCTTTATCTGTTTAGCCAGCTTTAATTCAAGAATAGGTCTCTTTCCACAGAGGGGAAAAATGCTGAGGCATCAAGTCCTTTATAGCAATCCCTTGTGCAAGCTGATTTGCTTGCTGATGCTCGTGCATCATAATATCCACCCCCCCCACCCCCGTGCCCCAGGAAGCTTACATTGTTTCATTTATAAAGAAACTTACCTGACAAATGTGTCCATAACTTAGCTGTTTCTGGCTTTGCCAATTTCTTGTGTGTATTAGTTTATAAATATTAAGTATGCAGTTTTATTACTCAGTTAACATAGTTTTAAATTGCATGAAATATCATGGGAGTCCTGGATTACATCTAGAATATTTGAGTAAAATATATAAATTAATTTTGACATGTAGTTTATTGCCACAAATCAGTATGTCACAGTTGTAGGTACTTGATTATAGAGGTAATTATCTCAATTTGTCTAATGCTCAGCTCTTTAATATACACACACATTTCCAGAATACTTAACTAAAGCTGTAATTTCTGTTGTTTTGCTTTATAGGCATTAATATAAGTTAAAGATATAAAAATGAAAATGAAAGAAAGAAAACCACTTATATCTTTCTTGTCTTTATTCTGACTTTAGAATGAAGTCTTTTAAGTTCTGGGGGGGAGTGTATTGGGGTTTGTTTTGTTTTGTTTTGTTTTTGAATCAGGTGTTTGCAAAGAATAGCAGCCAGGAAATGTGTTTTATGATCTGGTTCCACATAAGAAAAAAATTCAGGTCTTCCTGAGAAATAAAAGCCTAAAGTACTGTTTTTTAATAAATAAAAATATAAATATCCCAGATATTATTGGTCTAATAGGTGAGTTTTACAAATGTTCTTAAGTGAGAAACTGAGATAATTGCTTTTTTGGTTAGAAATGTATGGAAAAAAGTAGTTCTTTTTTCCATATGATAGAATTTCTGAATTTTTATAAGCTGTAAGGTGAGCTTTAAGGAATAATGGGTCAAACCTGTTCATTTTCTACATATGAGAAACTTGCATTTAATTTGAAATTCATTGCAGCTTCTGAGATTCTGCCCTTTATATTTTTACTTATCCTCTGCATAGCAAGGGAGTATATACGATTTCCACTTCATTTTTCACATTTCATTCAAATGTACTTTACTAAATTGAGATAGAAAGTGTTAGGTCTGACTAGTTTCCATTTTTAGCTTCTTTTACCAGGTGCTTTTAAAACTTGCCAAGTGAAATTTTAATCACCTGGCAAAGTACTTCAAATCTATCCTTCACCTGACAAACAGTTATTTAAGATTTGAACTTGCATATTGATCATGCTTTCCTTTATGCATATCCTTTACCATTTAAATATATTTCTTTGATTTTGACAAAATATTCTTTTCTGATAATTTTGGCATCAGTAAAGACATTTAAGATTTATGTATTTTCTTCATCTTTGTGATTTAAAAAATAGATTGATATACATTTCATTGTTAAACATAAAAATTAATATCAGCAAAATTGAAAAAAAGACAAAATATATAACAAATGAGCAAATCTAACTAGATTTTATAAATATATAAGCATAAGACAAGATTAGATATTATTACTATGTGACAAATAAAATAGTTTTTGAAAATTATTTTAAATGAAGTGAAAAATAGATGAAAATCTAAATGAATTTATTTTATTAAGGTTTTGATTCAAAACACTTTTATGTTTTGTATCATTGATTATTTAAAAATATTTAGTGTTTCTGGCAAAATACTTTAGGAAACTGGGTATGACCTTGATTTTAAAATTACTTTTCATTTGTATTGAGGGACATTACAAATAATACAACGTTAGAGTTTATTATAGGCAGATATATTACAAAATAGAAACAAAAATATTAACATATGATTTTAGGGTTTAAACTTATTCTTCATAGGAAGAAAGAGATTCTTCATTCTATTGATAAAAATAAAATGGCAACAATATACATGGTCATTCTCTCAAATCTAGAAAACAATATTTTTATAATTTCAAAAAATGTCTACCAGAGCTACCTATAGTAAGCCATCTGGTTCTTAATGAATAAAAATGGCTTTTTTAACAAATTCACAAACTTTTGTTATAAAAGAGTAACATCTGATAGAGGCACACTTTAAGTAAAGAAGACAATTGACATTAGAGAAAGCAGAAAATGTATGAGACAGAGAAAAATATTATACACATTTTCAATCAGAATCTGCTATAAAATTTAAAATGTTGATTTGGCAATTATAATTTCCTGGCAGAGATTTATGAGTAAAATCAGTTAGAATCAAAGGGAATTATTGACATTTAAAATGCTATTGTTGTTTTCTTTAAAATAAAAAGTGAAAGATAAAATGTGCTAAACGGATAGCCACATATATGATTTAATCAAACATAATCAGTTAAAACTGGCAAATAGAAGTGTAAGCTTAAAAGCATAATTTAGTTCATGGTTTTGGAAAGAAAACTTTAGAAAGTGTTTGGAATTTAGGAAGGAGTTGAGAATATGTTATGTTGCAAAAGACTGAGACAAAGAACATAAGGATCGCATAGGCTTGAGGTATTTTTCTTCTTGTAATTAAAATTTAAAGGTGTATAAGAATAAAGACTAAAAACCAAATTAAAATAAAGCCTCAGAGATTCTAATAATCTAATGTCACCTTAGGTTTTTTTTTTTTTTCTTTCTGAAACTCTACCTATTTGTAGACTATGAAACTGTATTTAAATGATATGCCTGTATGTGTGTGTGTGCGCACACTAATATCCAAGGCAACATCTAAATATAACTTTAATTCTTAATTGCACTTTCCTTTTTTTCTTTTTTCTCTGCATTCCACTTAATCAGCTTAATCTGTTTATTTTATTCCAACATTCTCTTCTCTGCATGCCCCTATTTCTTAAGCACACACAGGCATATATATATGGATGATTTCATTTTATTAAGGTTGTGTGCTATAAATAAAACAACATAAAACAACAATAAAAAGAAATTTCTCTACACACAAAAGCATAACTAGTTAACCCTATGATAATCTACCAACATTTCATAAACATTCAAAAAAGTTTATTTATTTAAATTACCCTGATACTCTAGATATACAAATTCATAAAACCTCATTTCAAAAAACATTGACTTTTTATGGATTTGGTAATTGTGGCTTCACTGTGTTTGGCAAAGAGACAACTCTGTATTAATTGCATAAAAACAGGGCACTTCTAAATTTGCTTTACACGTTAATTTAAATTTGCATTAAGCAATTTGCATGTATGCCATTTTCACCCTTGCTATCTCCATGCTTCAATTAGCTTAATTTAACTGGAATCTCTAGATAGGCCAGAGATCTCAAGTTTAATAAAATAGAGTAAAATGGTTTAATAGAATTTCATAAATTATCAAAATTTTTGCAGTAATACATACATAATTTATATCTTGCCAATGCCCAGCGCATTTTGTAATATTTGAATAAAGAACTATTAGTGTTCCATATAGTATTCTTATTAGCATATCTGTATCAAGATATAAGAAAAACAGTAATTTGCAGCCATTAGAGTTAGTTCTACAAGACCTATTTTTTGTTATGGGACCTGAAGTAGATTGACTGAAGAAAAACTTTATATTAAAAAATGATGTTATGGCCACTCTCATGTACATCAAAGTTTATAGTGAAAACAACTGGTATAAAGTCCAGTTTAAATTTCATCCATTAATTCAGTCAGTCACATTTTGAGATTATCTCAGGAATAATCAGACTTTGACAAAATGGATTTATTGTCAAGATTATGCCATAAAGGGATATCATTTCACAAATTGTCTAGAAATAAGGGAATTGGCTAAGATATAGAGATAATTCATAAGTATAAAATTATCACAAATGAACACTATTTATCTGAACATTTGAAGAAAGCATAGAGATCATTGCAGCAAATTAAGAAAACAAATTTACTTTAAAATTAAAAGAAATATCTCTTTGGCTCTTAAAAATTGATATTTTCAAAAGACTATGCACACTGAAACATTTCAACAGTAAAGAAATGTCAAATGTAATTAAATATATAAAAAGTTTAATACATCATTAATAGTTGAATATGTGCAAATTAAAATTTAAGAACAAAACTAACAAAGTACCACTTCGTCTCCAAACTATTAATCAAAATGTGCATGTCTAACTGTACCCCACAATATCATAATAAAAATTATTGAATATAAAAAAAAAAGTGCAGCCGGGCTCGGTGGCTTAGCCTGTAATCCCACGCCTTTGGGAGGCTGAGGTGAGTGGATTGCCTGAGCCCGCAGGTTCGAGACCCGCCTGGGCAGGCGAAACCTCATCTCTACAATAAATCAAAAGAATTAGCCGGGCGTGGTAGCGCACGCCTGTAGTTCCAGCTACTCGGAAGGCTGAGGCGGAAGGATCACCGGAGCCCAGCGGGTCGAGGCTGTGGTGGCCGGAAGCAGCCACTGCACTCCAGTCTGGGTGACGGAGTGAGATGCCAACTCAAAAAAAAAAAAGTGCATGTCTTATTGCTATTCAATCATGACAATAGCATTGTAAACTATGTGTTGTAGTTCCAGTGAGACAATAAATTATTATTTGTCTTTGAATAAGCTTTCACAAGTACTGTGAAAATATAAATTCATATATTCTTAGCCAGAATTCTCATTGGTGAGTTTAAGCTCTCTTGTAGCAACATAAATGGAACTGTAGGCAATTATGTTAAGTGAAATAAGCCAGGCCCAGAAAGGCATATATTGCATGTATTCTCATGTTAGGGAGCTAAAAATATTGATCTCATGGAGGTAGAGCATACAGTGGTGGTTATCAGAGGCTGGGAGGGTAGTGGGGAGCAAGGGATGAGGAGAAATTGTTAATTGGTACATAAATACAGTTAGATAAAAGGAATAAGTTTCATTAATTGAGCATAGTAGGGTGACTATAGTACCAATAATTTGTTGTATATTTCAAAATAGCCAGAAGAGAAGATTTGAAATGTTCTTAAAATACAGAGAAATAAATGTTTGAGGCAATCAATATCCCAATAATTTGTGAAGTTAAAAAAAACACTCTGGTTCGTCAGCTATACTTCAGTCATGCTGTTAAAACATTAAAAGAGATGGAAACAGAATTTGCCCATACAAATTTGTTTTATAAATAAAATTTATATAAAAAGTTATAGGGTTTTTAGATTGTGCAGACTCAGATAATCTCAAAATAATTTAAACTGATTAAGATGAGAACCATCAAATTTACATGTAAGCAAAAACTTTCTGTTAAAATAGATCAACTGAGTTTATTTGCTTCCTGCTCTCCATATATTGGCCTTGCTAAAATACCCATGAACTACACATTGTTATATAATTTATTACCATTTCATCAAAAATAAATGAGGAATTCATTAATAGATTAAATATTAGGATATTTATAGGGAAAGATAGCAGAGAGAAATAAGATTAAAAAAAATAATAATGATGCCACATATCCTAATATATGGAATAAAAATCTATAGCAAAAGAAAAAATTCTAAAGGCAATGAGAAAGGTCAGACTACCTGCAAGGAAAAACCAATTAGGATTGCTGCAGTCTCAGCTATAGAAACACTACAGGCTAAAAGAGACTGGAGTCTAATCCTTAAAGTTGTCAAAGTTAAACATTTCCAACCAAGAATTTTCTACCCAACTAAGCTAAGCTTCATCAGCGATGGAGAATTAAAATCATTCCCAGACATCCAATCCCTAAGAAATTATGCTGCTCTCAGACCATCTCTACAGGAAACACTTAAGAAGGTATTAAGCATGGAAGAAAGAGGAAAACATGACTATACACTTCGCAAGAAGTGGAAACACAGCATCAACAGAGCATACGCCATAACCACAAAAGTTGAAAACACATGCATATTAACCCAAAAGTTAAAAGAAAACAAAAACTTTATAAGAGCCTCATGACGAGGACAAATGCTCACATTTCAATAATCAGTCTGTGTGTGAACAGACTAAATGCACCACTGAAAAGAAAAAGAATGGGAAACTATAAATCCATGACCCAACAAAATGCTGCCTCCAGGAAACACATTTCACTACAAAAGACATCTATAGACTCAAAAGTTAGAGGATGACAAATAAACTTTCAGGTGAACAGAAAACAAAGTAAGGCAGTAGTTGCAATTTTAATATCAGATAAACAGCCTTGAAGCTATCAAAAATTTAAAAAGATATAAAAGGACACTACATAATGATCAAAGGTTCAATTCATCAACAAGAAATAACTATCCTAAACATATGTACACTAACACAGGAGCACCAGGATTTATGAAGCAACTACTAAGTAAACTAAAAAAAAATCAACTCTAACACTACATAACTGGGGCCTTAAATACCCTACTCACAACCAAAGAATCAGTAAAATTTAAAATAGGTCAATTGACATTGGTCAGTGTGAGAAGGTCAATTGACATTGTTCAGCTTGAGAAACAAAAAGAAAAAAGAATTTTTTAAAAATTCAGAGGTCTGGAAACACCACAAGCAAGCAATCATGGGTATAATGGGAGGTCCAGCAGGAGAGGAGAAAGAAAAAAAAGAAAATAAGTATTTTAATAATGACTCCAAGCCGGGCTTGGTGGCTCAGCCTGTAATCCCGTGTCTTGGGAGGCTGAGGTGAGTGGATTGCCTGAGCCTGCGGGTTCGAGACCCACCTGGGCAACTTGGCGAGACCTCATCTCTACAATAAATCAAAAATTAGCCGGGCGTGGTAGCATGTGCCTGTAGTTACAGCCACTTGGAAGGCTGAGGTGGAAGAATCACCGGAGCCCAGTGATGACTCCAAAATTTGATTAAAACCATTATGTATTCATCTAAGAAACTTCACAAACTCTAAGAATTGAAAAAAAAATATGTTTAAAGATTGGAAGAATTAATTTTATTAAATGACATAGTTTACCAAGTAATCCATATATTTAACATAATTTATATTAAAATCTCAGGTGTATTTGTTTATTTATTTGGGGAGGAAATAAAATATTTTTTTTAATTTTTAATTTTAAATATGTAGAGTATGATTCATGGTTAGGTATACAAATGTTCATTACACAGGTACCCTTGTTGATGAGGTTTGCCCCCTATTCCCCTAGCAGTTTCCTATTATTGCCAATCCCTTCCCTGCCCTCCCCTGGCAGTAACTTTTAAATTAAAATGCTTCCAAAAATGACCCAGGATATTCTAAACAACTTGAAAAATAATGACAAAGTTGAAAGACTCCATCTTGCAAATTTAATAACTTTCAGCATGGTAACTAAAAATGTATGGCATGGACATATGCGTAGACCTATAGATCAATGGCATAACATTAAGATTTCAAGAGAAAGTATACATTTATGATAAGTAGATTTTTTACAAGGAAATTAAGACAAATAAATGGGGGAAGACTAGTCTTTTCAACAAATTGTGTTAAATAACAGGACATCTATATGCAAAAGGATGAAGTTGGTCTCCTACTTCATACCATGTACAAAATTAACTTGGATTAAAAAATTTTAAGGGTAAACTATAAATCTCTTAGAAAACAAATGGTGTAAATCTCCATTAACTTGAAATCGGCAATAGTTTCTTAGATATGACACAAAAATGACATTAAAAAAATAATAAATTGAACTTCATTATGATGAAAACTCTAATGCTTAAGTTATTATATCAATTAGGTGAAATGACATCAACACAATAGGGAAAAATATTTACAAATTATATATTTGACAAAAGTCTAGCTTGCAGAATATACAAAGAGACTTTATATTGCAAAACAACAAATATAAAACAAATAACACAATTTAAAAGTTGTCAAAGGATTTAAATATACAATTTTATAAGGAGAATATACAAATGGCCAATATATATGCAAAAACTTCTCAATATTATTAGTCATCGGGAAAATGCAAATCAATACCACAATATCATGCCACTTTGCACCCAATAAACTGGCTATAATCACAAGAAACACAAAGAATTGCAAGTGTTAGCAAGGTTATAGAAAAACTAGAACATCATACATTTCTACTTGATATGTATGATAAAATGTAAAATGATATAGTTGCATTGGAAAATTTTTGTGGTCTCCCAAAATGTTATATATAACCTGGTCCTATAGGTAAGGGGCCTAGAAGTTATCACTACCCTCCACACAACAAGAAAAAAGCTTACAAATTTGAATATTCACTAGTCTTCCCAGATCATCACAGAATTGAGGTCAGAAAAAAAAAAACCCAACTGTTCCCACTGAAACTGGAGAGACAGATAGACAGAAACAGAGAATCACAGTCACCAGAGCAGAAACCAATTGAAAAACGTCTGCAGAGCAAAATAAATAATCAACAGAGCAAGCAGACAACCTACTGAATGAGAGAATATTTTTGAAAATCATACCACTTACAAAGGACTAATGTTCAGAATTTATAAAGAACTAAAAAAAAAAAAAAAAATTAAACAAGAAAAATAAATGAACAACAAAGCAGACAAGAAACACATAAAAATGCTCAAAATCACTAATAATTAGATAAATGCAAATTAAAATTTAAGAACAAAACATTTATTTCTCTGTATTTTAAGAACATTTCGAATCTTCTCTTCTGGCTATTTTGAAATATACAACAAATTATTGGTACTATAGTCACCCTACTATGCTCAATTAATGAAACTTATTCCTTTTATCTAACTGTATTTATGTACCAATTAAC
>CAUYQG010285148.1:0-12257 GCA_963574415.1 Tarsius wallacei | reverse complement strand
TAGTTCCAGCTACTTGGAAGGCTGAGGCGGAAGGATCGCCGGAGCCCAGCAGGTCGAGGCTGTGGTGGCCGGGAGCGGCCACTGCACTCCAGTCTGGGTGACAGAGTGAGACTCCAACTCAAAAAAAAAAAAAAAAAAAGAGGCCGGAACAGAAGTGGTAAATAAAATAATGGGTGGGCCACACGCAAACTAAAATAAGTATTGGATGCTGACTTAAAGCTTGCCACCAGTTGCAGTTGTACAAGTGAAATACATCAACTCACTTGCTGCTCACTGATAGGGTTTTGATATGAGTCTGCAAACAATTGATTTATTACGGTCTCTGTGCAGTCAAATCTCACTGCTAATGTTAATCTGAATTTGCAGCTGTTCCTCAGTGCTAGCATCACCGCTTCAGCTCCGCCTCACATCATCAGGCATTAGATTCTCATAAGCATCGTGCAACCTAGATCCCTCACATGCGCAGTTCACAATAAGGTTTGCATTCCTATGAGAATGTAATGCCATAGCTGATCTGACAGGAGACAGAGCTCAGGCGGTAATGTGAGTAGTGGGGAGTGGCACCAGCATCTATTGTGAGCAGTGGGGAGTGGCTGTAAATACAGATGAACCTTTGCTCGCTTAACCTGCCACTCACTTCTTGCTGTGTGGCCTGGCTCCTAACAGGCCCTGGGGGTGGGGACCCCTGCCATATAGTATCATTAATAAGAGTTACCATGCTATACGTTAGATCTGCAGAACTTATTCATGGAGATTTGCTCTTATATGACTCAAGATGGCCCAACCAAAGGGAACTTATTTAAAAGTGGGGAAAGGAGGGTGACAGTAACACCCCTTCTACCTATCAGAGTCTCGGGTAGCACCCATTCTTGGTTCTTTTGTTTTCTTTCTCTTCTCTCTGCAGATGAAGTTTCCTCTGCTTACTTCTTGCAGGTGGATGAAACTAGACACTCCAGCTCTGTTTGACACTTTCCTTCAGTTCACATCTCAAGCATGTGCGTTTGGTCTTTGTGTCTATTTCCAGTTCCCCCAAAGAGAATTCCAGGCTGTTAATTGGTTCTGCACATCAATAAGCCAAAGTCAACTTGTTATTAAAACAGAGCCAGGAAGTCATTGTTGGCAGGGATTGTGGGCAGAGTGTAATTCCAAATAATGACCTGTAGGTTAGACAGGCATGCCCAAATATGTCTACTACAATTATTTAAATATAAAAATGAGGTCATACCTTCTTTTTTATTTCAGTAGCTTTGGAGGGTACAAACAGTTTTGGTCTAGGCTTTAAATGCACCTACCACGCCCACCTGTGCAAATTGCTCCTGATAGGTGATTTTTGTCCCCCATCCTTCCCCCACTCTGGTTCCCCAGTGTCCATGGTACCATTCTCTATGTCTTTGCAGATTCTTAGTTTAGCTCCCACTTATAAGTGAAAACATGCGGTGTTTGGTTTTCTGTTCCTGAGTTAGTTTACATAGGATGCTGTTCTCCCATTCCATCCAAGTTGCAACAAAATAAACTATTTCATTCTTTTTGACAGATGAATAGTATTCCATAGTGTATATAAACCACATTTTCATTACCCATGGATCAGTTGATGGGCATTTAGGTTGATTCCACGTCTTTGCAATTGTGAATTGTGCTGCAATGAACATGCGGTGCAGGTGTCTTTGTTATATGATAACCTCTGTTCCTTTGGGTAGATAGCTTGTAGTGGGATTGCTGAATCAAAGGTAGCTCTACTTTTAGTTGTTGAGAAATCTCCATACCACTTTCCATAGAGGTTGTACTAATCTACACTCCAACTGTCAGTGGGTAAGCATTCTCTTTTCTCTGCATTCGCACCAGCATCTATTGTTTTTTGATTTTTTTAATAATGGCCATTCTGACTGGTATAATGCGGTATCTCATTGTCACACCTTCGGCAACTATTATTTAGCCTAATACTTTGCCAACCTTGTCCCGTGTCTATAAATATAATTGTCCCACATTATGTTAGAAATTGTGTAGTATCCTCTGTACACACCTACCTCAGTGTGCTCAACCGATTGTTATTGATGGATATTCTTTCCTTCAGATGTTTGCCCATATATTCAATGTTGTTATGAACAGACACTGTAGATCCTTGTCCCTGGCCTTAATTATTCTATTATTTTATTTTATTATTATTTTTTATTTTAGAGATGTGGGGTACAATTCAGGGTTAGGTATACAAATGTTCATTCATTAGGCAGGGACCCTTGTTGATGAGGTATACCCCTCCCGCCCCTGGCAGTTTCCCTCAACTGCCACTCTCAACTCCCCGTATTTTATTTTTTTGAGTCTTACTCTACTGCACAGGCTAGTGTGGCACAAGCACAGTTCACCACAGCCTTGTCTTTCTGGGCTCAAACAATCCTCCAGCTTCAGCCTCCCAAGTAGTTAGGACTACAGGTATGCACTACCATGCCCAGCTAATTTTTTTGATTTTTTTTTTTTTTTTTTTTTTGGTGGAGACAAGGTCTCGCTATGTTGCCCAGGCTAGTCTTAAACTCCTGTACTCAAGCAGTCCTCCTGTCTTGGCCTCCCAAAGTGCTGAGATTGCAGGCATGAGGCACTGTGTCCAGACTATTTTTGAGGATGAATTATTAAAAGCAAAGTTTCTACATGAAGAAGAATGAACATCTTTAAGGCTTTAGAAATACATCCCCAAATTCTCTTCTGGAGAAGCTGTTCTCATTCCTGCTCCCACCAGCACTGCGTCAAGTGTCTGCCTCTTCATACCCTCCCCAATACTGGGGATTATTCTCTCTTATCTTTGCCCATTTGATAGGCAAAAACTGAGCTCATTGTTCTTTTAATTTGTGTTCTTACTGAGGTGGAACAATTTTTCATATATTCATTGGCCTTTTGTATTTCTTATTTTGTGACATGCTTATTTTTAAAACTCAGCTTACACAAGGGGAAAAATGATTTCAGCAGCTGTCGTTAGTTGTCTGCTTGATCCTTGCCCTAATTGCACCTTGTGGCTTCCTTTATTTGATTAGCCTTGCCTAAAAATAAATGAGTATCACATTGTCTTCCTTAGAATAATATTATTTGAGTCATAAAATAACATGTAAAACTAAGCCTTTAGTTTAACATGTCACTGTTCTAGCAAACCTTAATGGAACAGGTCCTAGGAGAGGTGAATTGATCTTCCAAGCTATGTGATATACAATGTCTGAGGCCAGAATACCCAGGTGGGTTGGAATTATGAAATTGGGGTGAAGGGAGAATATGAAAGACATTGACTTCATCTACTCACAAGTTGGTTGAATCCTAAGCTCTAAGGAACAGGAGAGGAATCTTTATGGGAAGTTGACTGTTTCTTTTTCATCCTTGCTTTGCACCCAACATTGAAAGGGTAGACCCCCATTTCTCTTTAAAGTTGAAGAGAATTTTATGTCTCCTCACACTTACTTCCCAAGACCTTGAGATGATTCAGGATGGAAGACTCCTAAGGTATCAGGTTGAGGAGAGCAGAGACTTACTGAGAATCACAGGACAAGATACTTTGAGGAGAGCAGGATAGTGGAGCTTGGCTGCATTAATCAGAAATGTCCTTCTGTGCAGCCAGTAGCCTCTGTGGTTTGATTCAATGGGGTTTCCCAAGCTTCCTTCTGGATTAAAAAAAAATCACCCTTTGCATATTTACTAAAAATAGGCATTCTCAGGCTCCGATTCAGACTCTTTAAGCAAGGTTCTGGTAAATCTACCACCAGGAATTTTGGAAAATGCAAATTTAGAGGATCTGAGGGAAGAAGACCCCTTGTAAGAAATAGCTCACTCAGTCTTAAGATACCCACCAACAAAACCTTCTACCCACCGGTAAGGCCCTAGCATTCATATTTGAGATATGTCATCCACACATCCCTGGCTGGGAGGGGAGTCAGGCTGTATCAGTCCGATTTTCTCTCTGCAAATTAGAAATGATATTTAGAGACAGCCACTCTATCTCTAAAACTTTAACATGGAATCACAAGAGCGTAGGCAGCCTTATTCTGCCATGTGGATGAAGAAGCAGATAAAATGTTCTGTTGGGAGACAGAAGAATCAAACACAGATTCCCTTTTTTGCTTGAATGCTTTCAATAACTCAGATCCCAAGACCAAGATACTCTAATACTAAAACAAACAAACGAACAAACAAAAATACTCAAACAATCACCTACACATTACTAAACCTTTAAGTTGAAAATTAATTGAGGTGAATAAATATTCTATTTTGAAATGCAAATTCTTCTGGAAAGATTAAGACTATCAAACCTAATGTAGTATAAATTACTTTAACCAGATTACTGCAAACCGAGGGAACTGGGTGTTATTTGTAGGAAAGAGTGGGGGAGGGGACAATGAAGGTGATTGGGGAGGGGCAGACTACATAAAGAGTCACAGTTAGGGTTATTAGAGACCAACATGGTTAGGACAGCACGAAGACTAGATGTGATCATTATACATTTTCTCCTTATGATAGAAAATGTGGAAGATCTCTCCAGTGTAGGCTGATCCATCCATCCTATCCTCTGTGACATAGCATGGATGTCAGATGGTATTCAGGGTCTGTCAGATTCAGCTTTTGTTAGTGTAAATAATACCTGATTAGGGTTCTTGAATCAAAGCTTAAAACCCTGAATGGGCTATCTAAAGATGACTCAATGCGCTCAATAGAGCTGATTCAGTGTTCATCAACTAGCCAATTCACTGCACAAACTAATTGTGTTTAGCCCTCACTCATTACACAAGAGTGAGACAAGTTCTTCCTCAACTGGGAGTGGACAATGGTTCTCCAACTCTTAGGGCTGAGTCCATGTCAGTTCTAGGTATCTTGGTTTATTTCCTTTTCTTCATGTTTCAAGGGGTTATGGGCTCTGTTGGAAGTTATCTCAGTGCTCTATTATGATCACAATTTCTACACTTTTCTCTGGACTTAGTAACTTCTTAAAAGCTCACCTTATGGTTCCCGAAATTTCTTTTGCTTTCAGAGTGAACACTTAGTAAAAAGTACCACATTCTGAGTCCTCTTTGATTTTCCTATCTCTTGTTTTTCCCATTACTTACATATTCATTATTTCCTGTGTGAAGAATGTGGAAGAGGTTACCATTATCCCCTAGGAAGTCTTGCTATTGAAGAGGGAAACAGCTAACATCCTTTGGTCTCTTTAAGGTTCTTCATGTTGCTTTTCTTCAAAGGAAGCCCCAGCCACTGAGGAAGAGGTGAAACCATGGAACATTGAAAACACTGGCAAACCTTTTAGGACCTGATGCACTCCTACCTTTAACCCCTTATTGCCACATTAGTGGTTCATTTCCTTGTTTTAAAGGATCCTATTCCTTTGCTAGGGAATAGAATAAAGTAACTTCAAATTTCACTTGAAGGGCCCCAGAAAGCTAAAGGTGTGGGATTCATATAGGTTGTTTGATGCAATTAAAATGTATATCATGGTGATTCATTTAGAAAAGAGGTATCTGAGAGCTTGTACTGGAAGTTCAATCTTAGATCGCTGGCCGAGTTCTCAGGGAAAAACACATTGCAAGGAGACATATCTACATCTGATCTCTTGAGCCAAATGGACCCCAAGGCTGCATTCGGCCTGAAAAGCCTGGCTGTGGCCTCCTGATACTGAATTTTCAACTGTGGGCTGGGAAGGCTTATGAGAACAGAGCTTAGCAAATCTGTGCTTTCTTGACATGGGCTATAATATAGAGCAGTTATCTGCATACATAATAAACTCCTTTTACTTATCTTTTAATGGGCTTTCTGGGACTTTGCATATGTGAACAACCAACTCTTGCTGATACACTTACTGTGTGTTATTTCTCTTATTCATGGCTGGTAAAACAGAAGGATGAAGAGTTGCAGTGACTTGCCCGAGATCACTGAGTAGATGGAACGGGCAGAGCTAACAAACTGCCTATCTCTTGCCCCACGAGCCTGCCTCACACACTGTCTTCCAGCCAGGTGCCATCCATAACTCTTTGGGGAAAAAAGGAGAAATTCAAGTGCAAATTACAAAAAAAAGGAAATCGTCTCAGTCCAGAATTTAATTTAAACCTTTGCTGTTGGCCTGGCATCCCTCACATGATTTAATATAATCATGATCAAACCAAGTCTAAAGAAAAAAAACATATGGACAGCACGAATATACTAACACTTATGCATATTGAGGGAGAAAACTGCAGACTCCGAAGACATCTATATCTACTGCAACACACGAGCAACGATGAGTGCTACTTGTTTCTTTCTGTCCACTCAGGATTTAAATTGAGGTCAAGCAGCCCAGAACAGCTTGATCACTCCTCCTTTTAGCCATGGAAGGTGCCAGGTATCCCGTGTCTAGAATCTGACATCCTATCAGTGAGGATAACAATGTGCAACCGGCGGCCCTGAGGAAGCTTCTGGCTCCTTTAGGCCCTCCTACAGACTGACATATGTTAGAGTCGGCAGTGATGTTAGAAACTGGAGCAGAACCATTTGCAGCTAAGAGCACGCGCTTTGGAGACCAATGGCCTTAGGTGCGAGTTCTGCCACTTAGTAATGCTGTGATGGGAAACTCCCTGAGCACTATCTTTCAGATGATGATTAAGCAGCATATGACAAGTGACTAATAATAATAGTAGGAGTGATAATGATAATTATTAGGCAGCTTACCATTCAAGGAGTGCTTGCAGTGCTAAGTGATCTCACCAATCACTGTGCTAAGTGATCTCATTTAATTTTTGCAACAACCCTAGCAGATGGGTACTACTCATTCATGAGCACTTAATCAATGCCAGTTGCTTCATTCCTTGACTGAGTGCTGGTTACATGCAGACATTGCGCCAGGTGCATTCGCCATCAGATAGGTTGTGCTCCCTTCTCTCCAGGACTACTCAGATTCTTAGGAGGATGGGGAAATATAGTATAACAATTGCTAGCCAGGGTATAATGGGAGCAAATGAGGAGGGGAATATGAAATACTGGTAATCAGGGAAGGCTGTGTAGCTAGAGAGGTTACTGGAGCTCTGGAGGTCATGGGCTTCTGAGTTCAAGTCCAGTGCCCTCTACTTCCTAGATGGGCATTATCGCTAAGAAAAGGATTTGGGAAACTTCCTCCCAAGGAAAGCATTCTTTAAAACAACAACAACAATGATTTCAAATTCACAAACAGAGAGAGAGTGGAAGAATACAGCCCACAAACCCATCCCCTAGATTCAACAATTATCCACATCCTGCCATGTAAGCTAGGTGAAAGGAACACTTTTAATGGGATGATTCTGTGCAGGCTCTATCAGTGATTCCGAAGGGACTGGACAGATCCCATGTCCATTTTCCCTTGTCTATCACCAGTACCCTCTCCCTTTCCTCCTTTGGGAAGGCACCCTTGCTTCTATCAGGAGAGCGTGTTGTGGGGCTGTGTTCCAACCTCCATCACTGCCACAGTAAAAGAGCTCACACGGATGCTGAGAAACAGCCTCCTTCTAAACTAAAGAGAGCAATACTGTTGCTGTAATCAGATTTGCATTCTGCATGCATATGACTTCTTTTCTTTTTTTTTTACATGCTGGTTTGGCGAACAATGACTCAATCATCAAGTGGCCGGTATAGTATGGGCATCTTTAACAAATGGATTGGACACAATGGGCATCTTAGTTAAAGATCCTGAACCTTATCAGGTGACTGTTGTCACCACCATCTATTACCTGGCAATCATCTGGTGAATGGTAGCCCTGATTGAGAAAATAGATTGGAATTTTGTCTTTTTTCCTCTTTTTTTTTTTTCTCCATCAGCCCCAGTCCCTGGAAAGGAGTCTGTGTTAAATCCCAGAGTGGTAATTTAGAAGGCAGGGACTTTTTTTTTTTTTTTAATGAGTGCTTAGACTACTTACTAACCTGTGGAATTTAATTCTTGGTGCATTTTTTTTTTTTTTTTTGGATTACAAAAGAATTGATTGAGCTTATGAAACAAGAGTGAGTCATTTCTGGAAAGAAAATAAATCCCATTTAGCATTCAGTAAAGAGACTGACTGAGGTTGACCAAAGTTAGAATAGTGCTGCTTTTGTTAAAAGAAAGTGATTAGGTACAGGAGAAAGTATTTTGGATTGCTTCAGGAGTCAAGTTCAAGTCCCAGGCTTTGCCTTTGATGAGCCAGGTGGTACTTGGCAAGGCACTTCATACCTCTGAGCCTCAGTTTTCTTACCTATAAAATATGCAAGATGCCCTCAGTCCTGTTATTTTGTGATTTGAAGGGGGTTTAATGCACCGTAATGGTTAAAAGCAGTATGGTGGCCTTTTGGAATCAGATAAAACTGGGTTTCAGACCTATGTCAGCTGCTTGCTGGCTGTGAGATCTTGGAAAAACTCACTCAACCTTCACGTTTTCCATTTTTATTACCTGTAAAACTGGTACAATAGTAATAGCTACAGTCTAGATTTGTTACAAAGATTAAACTGACACATTTAAACTCTCAATAAATGGAAGCTGTTATTATTATTATGTGTCCTTGTCCGTTTTATAGCATATTCTACCTAAATAATTGGAGATCCAGGAAGACAAACAAAGCCCTCAACAGAGTTTTACAGGAAAATTAAACAAAACACCTGTCTTCAGCTAGCAATATTTTCACAAGTGCTTTGCTCTGATACAATGCTAGCACATGTGGGAAAAGGAAGCATTATTAGCTCTGTGCCAAGCCTATGGCTTATTTCCAACTTCTTTCGTCTGAACAACCAACCAGCATCCCTGAATGCCTTCTAGGTTCTCAATGCTCTATTAGCTTCCGAGGATAAAAAGGCAAATGTGACATCTTTCTTGCTCTTATGGGGCTTACAGTAGAGAGAACAGAAGTCGACACAAACAATGTGTTGTTATTATGTTGTTTATCGGTTTCTTCTACCTTGTGGTTTGTAGAGATTCTTTCAGATTTGGAACTCAGATGCCTGCTCTGGTTTTTGAGTTTGTCCTGAAGTCAGCTTTCTCTGTGATGGTGTTTGCTTCAGACATGTCACTGCTTGTATTCTAAGCCCACACAATTTCAGTTTCTCCTTGTAGAAGTCTGCAACTCATAGACTTCTTTTCTTAAAAAGAGTTTATTTGAAAGATTTGAAACAAACTGGGAAAACATGTCGATTTTTTGTACAGTTATTTGAAACAGGCAAGTAAACAACAACAGCAGCAAAAACAAAACAAAACAAAACAATAAGAAGGGGCAGCCCAGTTCCACTTTTAAAAATAATAAACATAGCTAACTTCCCATGTGTCAGACAGTGTTCTTAGGTCTTTGTGTGTAACAGTTCACTAATTCTCACAACAGTCATGGTGAATAGATTCTCTTGTGATCCCTGTTTAACTGGTGAGTAATCTGAGGGACAGATAGATTAATTCATTTGTCAGACAACTAGTAAATAAGTATATTGGGATTTGATCTCTTGAGGTGTGACCCAGAACCAAGCTTGTAACTAGTAGTTTCTGAGTGGCACAAGATACTTGTAATAGTTTTCTATTGTTTTATTAAATATTGAACTCAAGGAAATTAAATCCCAGCAGGCTGCAAATATAATTCAGACTTTTATTAAATGTCAGAATATCAGATCCTTGGATGCATCTTACTTCTGGGCAATTATCCAGATCTGAGACACATATTTAAGCATTTGCTGCTGTGATTATTGCATTGACTTACAGTGGCAAATCAGGTTACGCATTGAGGAGAATTAAATTACTGACACACACTTTGGGGAGGACACCTTTTGGTCTTGTTTTGTGAGTTCCAGTGTTACTTACAAGCAGCAGGCCTCCTGCCTAGCTTGAGTATTTCCTTTGAACTACCTGCTCTATTAGAAAAGTTGTCATCTAACTTGGAACTTGTGAGTTCCACAAGGGAAATTTATCCTTATCCTTCAGCAAGGTGCATGCCTACTGTAAACAAATGCTTTCTGTCTTGTCAGTAAATGTGTGTGACTAGTTTCTGTTTCGTTTGGAAAAACCCAAAGTTGCTAACAACTTCAACATGTTTTCTTTCTAAAATTCTCCCAAACAATTCTTATTATGAAAATAAAAGATCTTTTTCTGTCTGTCTTGCTCCACTCTATTAGAAGTGGTTACTTTTAAAGTCGGTGTCTCTTCCAAGAGGCATTCACATTACTTCCGTCTTATATCCACCCCCCCACCTTTTTTTCTTTTTTTGACGATGTCCTTTCTAACTCCCTAAAGCCAGATTTAAAATGATCCCAACCACATGTCCCCCTCAGTTACAAGTCAACCCTCACCTAGATGAGCCTCACCTTTGAAATTAGTTCATATTTCCTGCCTGGGTGTCCAGCAACAAGACCACAGATGCTGGGTTCCAAATCCTATCAGATTTGAAACTCATATAGTAATATATGCGCACATTGTGGAATGATCACCTTTGGCCCTGAGCACTTCCTCCCTGCTGGGTCTTCATCGCCCAGTGTCACCCAGCCACCTCCTTCCTGACACCTTCATTGTGCCTGACCTAAGAGCCTCTTCCTTCTTTTGGGATGAAGCTGCACGCATCCACAAACTCTGAACTATGCCTGATTTCACTATGCCCTTTGAGGACTGTGCCTTGAGGCTGAGCCTGTCTCTCTCTGTGCCCAGAGCCAAGGACAAACTATAAGCTGGGAGTGTTATTGGGCTGCCTTTGGGGGCCACTACAGGAGAGTCCTGAAGACAGGTTAGAAGGGCTGTGGTGTTCATGATTCTAGAAAAGCAGCTTAAGCATTACCAAACAAGGGGGGAGAAGAAACCCCGTGAGCATAGAGGTGAAGTGGTGGGTTGCTGTCCAAAAGAACAGGTAGGCAGAGGTGCCAGGTTGGTGAGTACAGAGGGCAGGCCAAGATTGGGAGGGGGGCAGGTGGGGAATAAGCCAATCTTGCAGGTCTTGTGACCCTTTTACAGAACGTCAAGTGGCACCTGTCAGACAGGACACAGGACTTTAAAGTTTGCAGCTGGCCTGGCTTGTTCTCTGGTTCATTGCTGTGTCCATTCCTGCTTGCCCTTTGCTGCCAAAGCCCCAGCAAGCCTCCTGCCTGCCAGAGTCTGGGCTGTGTCCCATTTTCAGCTTAATAGAATTGATGTTACTCAGTGCTCCCGGGACACATGGCATTGCTCTGTTTGGCTCTGACCCTGCTTTCAACAGAAGGGGGAAAGAAAACAGGACTGCCAACAAGGCCATTTCCTTCAACGGCGGTCCCACTGCGCCTCCTGCTTCTTATGAGTGACAAGCTTGAGTGATTCTGAGTAGGATTTTTAAATTAAAATATTTTGTTTCCTATCATAGAACATAAATAGGAAAAGAGATCATCTCTAATTAAAGTCAGCAAGTGTTTATCAAATGTCTAGTATTTAACTATATTACTTACATCCCTAGTCTTGTTATAAAATTCAGAGGGGGTTGAGGAATAAGATAAAAATGTGGTTCCAGACTTTGAGGGCATACCCAGAAGTCATTATGGCTTAAAATTATTAATGTAAATAGAAATGTAACTAATATTACAATATGACTCATTGGTTCAGGTATATAGTGACTCAAATCGTGCTGACTGAAAAGTAAACTATACAGAGGACATTTGTTGTAGTGTCACTTGCCAGTACCAGTCTTTAAAAGAATTCTAATTTTTTTCAGCGATATTGAAATACGATTGGTAAGTCAGTATATATTTAAAGTGTAAACTTGATGTTTTTGTGTATATATATATATATATATATATATATATAGTGAAATGATCGCCACAATCAAACTGTCAGCATATCCATCACCTCACAGAGTTACCATTTTCTTTTTCCTTAATTTTTGTGGTGAGACCATGTAAGATCTACCTTTTTAGAACATTTCAAATATACAATACAGTATTAACCTAATCACCATGCTGTCCATTATATCTCCAGAACTCAGTCATCTGGCCAAGGGAAAACTGCCTTTGACCAATAGCTCGCTACTTCCTCCTCCTACTTCCTACTTCCTCTCTGCGTCTATGAGTTTTATTGTCGATTCCACATGCAAGTGAAAGCATGCAGTATCTGTCCTTCTGCAGATTTCACTCCTTCTGGCTTCTTTCACTCAGCAGAATGTCCCCAGGTTCATAGCAGAATTTCCTCCTTTCTTTTTTTTTTTTTTTTGAGTTGGAGTCTCACTCTGTCGCCCAGACTGGAGTGCAGTGGCCGCTCCCGGCCACGGCAGCCTCGACCTGCTGGGCTCCGGCGATCCTTCTGCCTCAGCCTTCCAAGTAGCTGGAACTACAGGCG
>CAUYQG010285145.1:0-18349 GCA_963574415.1 Tarsius wallacei | reverse complement strand
TGGCAATGCCCAGTGACTGCCAATCCCTCCTTTGTGCTATTGTGGTTAATGTTCAGGTCCCACTATGACTGAGAACATGTGGTATTCAGTTCTGTTTCTGTGATCGATTACTAAATATGGTGTCCTTTCCTCAGTGATTGTTTTTGGTGGCTTTCAAAGATGAGTTGGTTGAGAGATCATGTTTTTGCTTCCAGAATCTCTGTACTGTTCTATGTATCTATTCTTGTACCAATACCAGGTTGTTTTAGTTACTGTAGCCTTGTAATAAAGTTTAAAATCTGGAAGTAAGAAATTCAAAACAAAACTACAATGAGATACCACCTAACTCCAGTAAGGATGGCCATCATTAATAAATCAAAAAAACAACAGTTGTTGGCACAGGTGTGGAGAAAAGGGAACACTTCTACACTGTTGGTGGGAGAGAAAACTAGTTTCCCTCTAGGGAAAGCAGTGTGGTGATTTTTAAGGGAACTAAAAATTGACCTTCCATACAATCCAGCAATCCCTCTCCTGGGAATATACCCAGAGGAGCATAAATCATTCTACAAAAGACACCTGCATGCCAATGTTTATAGATATCACTATGCACAATAGCAAATACATGGAATCAACCATACTTCCAATCGAAAGTGGACTGGATAAAGATATGTGGTACATATACATAATGGAGTATTACACAGTCATAAAGAAGAACAAAATCACAGACTTCGCAGCAAATTGGATGGAGTTGGAGACCATCATATTTAGTAATCGATCACAGAAACAGAACTGAATACCACATGTTCTCAGTCATAGTGGGACCTGAACATTAACCACAATAGCACAAAGGAGGGATTGGCAGTCACTGGGCATTGCCAGGGAGAGAGGTAAAGAAGGGGCACATAACAACACAAGGGGTACCTGGTCCCAAGCCAGGGGAAGTTAGGCCCAGTTGGAGGCCCAAACTTCACCTGCATGCAGCCTACTTGTGTAGTTAATCCTTACTTGTACCTCACATCTCTATAATAAAATAATTTTTTTTAAATCTAGGCTGGGCAACCCCTTGGGTTTCCTCCCACTGTGGGGGCTTTTCCATCCTCTCAATAAATCCTGCTTTCAAAAAATAATAATAATAAATAATAAAAGCTGGGCTAACACTTCCTGATCTTTTTTCCGTAAATACAATACCCCATAAGTACAAGGGAGGACAACACACCATTACAGCTCCCATCCTCCTGCCCACCTTCATCTTCTCGCCGTAACAATTTGTTTTTAACTTTCTGACTTGTCTGAGGCCAGCAGAGTAATGAGTATGATGCAAGTGTGGTTTTGTGGCTGGTGTCTACTGGACACTGTAATTGTTTACCTTGTCGCAAATAGCTGTCTTCAGGGACACACCCAGAGTCTCTGGCTTGCCAACATCACAAACACAGACGAACCTCAAACCTCTTGACTGCGGACAACCAAACAAAAACACAAAGAATAAAGTCCTAAGTTACAATGCATACATTTTAACAATAACCTCCTGACCAAAGTAAACACCGGTGAGAAAAGTAAATATTGTGTAGCAGTTAATAATATGAGCTTTGGGATAAAAAAGGCCTCAGTTTTAATCTTAGATTTGCTGCTTATAGTTGTGTGACCTCTCTGAATCACATCTCTTAAGTGAAGAAGAATCCACCTACATTCTTCAAAACTCATAGCCACTGTGAGAGACAAAAATAACTTACTTCATGATTTCTCTTTTCAAAAAATGATAATAGGGTCATTTTGAACCCAGAGGGAGTTTTGTTTTAAATTTTTAGTTTAGGAGAATACTTAAAGAATGTGGGTGTTAAAATTCATTGAACTACACTTTAATTGTGTGCACTTTATTGAATGTAAATTATACCTTAATAAACTTGAAAAATCAAATAAGTTGGAGAATAGCGTCAAGTAACTAGGCCAATGTCACACAGTTAGTTAGTAAATGACAATAGTGTTGGGAGAAGGCAAAGCTGAACTTCATGAAGAAACAAGGAGCAAAACTTTCTGGAACAAAGGCTTGAGAAAGTCACTGGACATCAAAGTAGACCAGAGTGAGATTACTTTAACCACGTGGAAATATGAAGCAAGCAGCTTTTTCAGTCCATGGGAAACTTAGGGTTCGTGTAAGCTGGTGTGGTCTGGGCAAAAGCACTAGTTTCCAAAACCTGTCTGTTTGCAGATGCTCCAGAAGCAAAAGTTATTATCTTATCAACAGATTATAATCAGATCATTCCTTGGAGAAAGAAAAAAAATTGTTTCTACAAAGTCAAAAGCTGCCCAAGGCATATTTGAATGACACAGATAATTTTTTCTGGTCAAGCCATTGGAACAGGACTATTTCAGAATTAACCCTTAACCAACATCAAAGCCAAGCTCCTCCAAAAACATTATTATTGAGTGATTAGCTGCTACTGATGAAACTCCAGAGAGTAATATGTTTTAGGTAAGGAATATCTTAACAGGTAAAGTCAATGCTAAAATAACCCAGCAGTCAAGGGAGGAATTAAACAGATAGACAAATTAATCTCTAAACTCCAAACACCTATAATCTGGAATATGTATAGGACAAAACAGCCAAGAAATCACATCTCTATTACTACACAAATGACAGCTTGCAGCTCTTCCAGTTCGTGAGCCAGAGATTTCTACAAATTACTACCCTCAAACATTATCTCCTTTCTCATACTCATTATTAAGCTTACAGTCTTTGTTAAAGAGATGGGCACTGGGAGTTAAGAGAAATATGAGGATAATCTAATTATTTCTGGTTGATATCTTCACTTTTATTTATAGTCAGTGAACAACTTCATGGAACTATAATTCTTTTGTCTAAAACCTGAAAGTTTTCAGCTCTAAAAAGTGAATTTTGTTTTAGTTGACACTATGTTTAATGTTCTGATTATTTACTATGAAAGAAAGCTACTGTATTTTGGTTGTGTTTTTTACCTAGGGGTAGCTAATATAAACAACAAAAAAATACCATTGTCCTAGTCCATTCTTAATTAAATTCGACAAATGTATATTGAAAATAGTATGTAGCTAGGTGGTAGGTTGGGCTGCAGAGAACAAAAAGAGCCAGAAACACACAATCCCTTCCCTCAAATTATTTACAAGTGAGTCATCTTTTGATTAACTTTAACTAAGTGTCCTTGCTATTGGACAAAACCAATTGTTTTGTGTGTTTGTGTAAATTCTGCAAAGCTGTTTCTGGTCTTGAATCATATTTCTCTTTCCCATAGCCAAGAATAACTTAGAAAACCATTTTCCTAATATATTTATTAAATTAACTCACTTTAAATATGAAAATAACTTAGGTAAGAATAAATTGAGTTACATAAGTACTTCTTTGAAATCCTCTTAATCATAAATGTTCATAAAGTCATAGGGTTTGATGTGCTGATTATATTTTTCAGAATGCACATTAAAATAAATACTTACCTATTAACATAAATGATTGCTGTGTACTAACTAAAATCACCCTGGAAAAATGGCTCGAATCCACCCATAACCCATAGTCAAATCCTTCCCTCTACCCTTTCAAAACCCCACCCCAGCTAATTCCTTGTATTCAATTCTCTTAATGAACCTTTCTGTCAATTACCTAAGAACAAGTCACTCAGACATGACCTTCCTCTCATCACTTCAACATTCCACAACTTTTTCTTCTTTAGTTTATTTTTCTAAGATATCTACACTAATCTATAATAACATTTTTAACTTTATTCCAGATTTCATCTTCTGTAACCTCAATTACTCCCTTTATTAATACTTATTTCTTTTGTCTTCAACTGACTTCTCTTTTTTGAGGCCCCTTTGCCTTTATTTATATACATTCAGTTTAATATTATTTATTGAGTACCTACTATGTGTCAGGGACTGTATAAGATTCTATGGATGCAGACAAGAAAGACAAAGATAGTCACAAACCTCAAGGAGTTTACTGTTGTCTTCCTGTGTAATGATGCCCTGAGTCATTACACAGTGTGATAGATGTTATATTAAAGTAAATGCAAGTGTGTTTAGGGAAAGACACCACTGGAGCTTGAAACAAAACTTAGGAAGGATTTCCTCAGAGCGATACAACTGTACCTTGTTTTACTGTACATTACTTTATTGCACTTTGCAGATTTTGCATTTTTTACAAATTGAAGGTTTGTGGCAACCCTTTTATCAGTGCCAAGTTTAACAATGCCATTTTTCCAACAGCATATGCTCACTTTGTGTCTCCGTGTCACATTTTTATAATTCTCAAAATATTTCATATTTTTTCATTATTTTTATATCTGTTATGACAATCTATGATCAGTAATTTTTAATGCTGCTATAGAATTATTTTAAGGCTCCATGAACTGCACCCATATAAGATGGTGGGATTAATTGATAAATGTCCCTCCTGTGTCCTCCCTACTCCCTGAAACACAATGGTATTAAAATTAGGTCAATTAATAACCCTACAATGGTCTTTAAGTGTTCAAGTGAAAGGAAGAGTCTCTCGCTTTAAATCAAAAGCTAGAAATGATTAAGTTTAGTGAGGACGGCATGTTGAAAGACAAGATAAGCCCAAAGCTAAGGCTCTTGTGCCAAAAAATTAGCCAAGTTGTGAATTCAAAGGAAAAATTTCTTGAAGGAAATTTAAAAAATGAACTCCAGCGAGCACATGAATGACAAGAAAGTGAAACAGCCTTATTGCTGATATGAAGAAAGTTTTAATGATCTGGTTAGAAGATCAAACCAACCACAACATTCCCTTAAGCCAAAGCCTCATTCAGAGCAAGGCCCTAACTTTGTTCAATTATTTGGTGAGGAGGCTGCATAAAAAAAGTTTTAAGCTAGCAGAGGTCAGGTTGATGAGATTAACGAAAAGAAACTGTTCCAAAATGTAAAAGTATAAGGCGAAGCAGCAAGTGCTGATGTAGACGCTGCAGCAATTTATCCAGAAGATTTAGCTAAGATCATGGGTGAAGGTAGCTATACTAAACACTAAATTAAATGTAGATAAAAGTCTTTTATTGGGAAAAAAGTTTCCATCTAAGACATTCCTAGCTAGAGAGAAGAGGTAATGCCTGGCTTCAAATACAGCTGGTAACTGTAAGTTGAAGCCATTTACCATTCTGAAAATCCTAGCACCCTTAAGAACTATGCAACATCCACTCCACTCCATCTGTGCTTTATGCATAAAATAACAAAGTCTAGATGACAGCACATCTGTTTACAGCATGGTTTACTGAGTGTTTTATGACTACTGTTGAGACCTACTGCTCAGGAAAAAAAAATTCCTTTCAAAATATTATTGTTCATTGACAATGCACCTAATCAACCATGAGTTCTGATAGAAGTGTACGGAGAGATTAACGTTGTTTGTATGCCTGCTAATAAAACATCCATTCTGTAGTCCATGGCTCATGGAGTAATTTTGACTTTCAAGTCCTATTATTTAAGAAGTACATACTGTAAGGTTATAGCTACCAGAAATCCCTCTGATGGACCTAGACAAAGTCAACTGAAAACCTTCTGTAAAGGATTCACTGCCATTAAGAACATTCACGATTAATAGGAGGAGGTTAAAATTAACATTAACAAGAATTTGGAAGAAGTTGACTCTAGACCTCGTGGACAACTTTGAGAAGTGCAAGACTTCTGTGGAGGAAGTAAATGCAGATGTGGTGGAAATAGCAAGAGAATTAGAATTAAAGCTTGAAGATGTAACTGAATTGCTGAAATCTCATGATAAAACTTAAATCAATGAGGAGTTGCCTTTTTTTTTTTTTTTTTTTTTGAGTTGGAGTATCACTCTGTCAACCAGACTTGAGTGCAGCGGCCACTCCCGGCCACTGCAGCCTCGACCCGCTGGGCTCCGGCGATCCTTCCTCCTCAGCCTCCAAGTAGCTGGAACTACAGGCGCACGCTACCACGCCCGGCTAATTTTTTGATTTTTTGTAGAGATGAGGTCTCACTTGCCCAGGTGGGTCTCGAACCCGCGGGCTCAGGCAATCCACTCACCTCAGCCTCCCAAAGGCGTGGGATTACAGGCTGAGCCACCGAGACCGACTAGGAGTTGCTTCTTATGGAGCAGCAAAGCAAGTGATTTCTTGAGGTGGAATCTACTCCTGGTGAAGATGCTGTGAACATTGGTGATATTACAACAAATAATTTAAAATATTACATACACCTAGTTAAGAAGGCAATGTTAAGATTTGAAAGGATTAATTCCAATTTTGAAATCAGTTATTCTGTGGGTAAAATGCTATCAAGCGACATGACATGCCACTGAGAAATCTTTCCTGAAAGGAAGAGTCAATTGATGCAGCAAACTTCATTGTTGTCTTATTTTAAGAAATTGAGAAAGTCACCCCAACCTTCAGCAACCACCACCCTGATCAGTCAGCAACCATCAACACTGAGGCAAGATTGTCCACAGCAAAACGATTATGACTTCCTGAGGACTCAGATGATTGTTAGCATTTTTTAGCAGTAAAATTTCTCTTAATTGAGGTATGTACATTATTATTTTACACACAATGTTATTGTAAAGTTACTAAACTACAGTATATCAGCATAACTTTCCTATGGATTGGGAAACCAAAAAAATTTGTGTGGTGGTTTGGAATTGAATCCACAATAGAACCCACAATTTCTTTGAGGTATGACTGTAATATCTAAGTTCAATTCACAAATTTTATACATTTGCTAGTTTTGTGACCCAGCGAGTTTCTGGTTATTTTAAACTTTATTTTCCTCATTCATGAAATGAGATTAATATCTACCCTCACCTGGCTGTAATGAATAAGGAGTTAGCACGTACCCAGTGGTTAGGCCCTCAAGTCAGTCAACCTGGATTTGAATGCCAACTCTACCACTGTATGTCCTTGGGAAGGTTACTTTACAGCTGTGTGTTGGATTCTTCATCAATAAAATCAGAATTAATATAATAGGGTTGATATGAAAGGTAAGTTAAAAAGTCCATGCAGATCATTAAATAGTAAGTATTCAATAAATGTCAGGTGCTCTTATCAAAAGGTTTTTTTAAATCTCAAAATCAGTACATAAATCCTGCTAAGTAAATAGTATTAAGATAAGTGGAATTCTTGTCATTTATAATCCTTCACTTTATTATTAATAACTTATAGTAGACCCCATCTATTAAGTGAATTAAGCATGAGAGATGAAGATAAGATTTTAAAGGTATCAAATTGGCAAATTACACTAACTTAAATTTAAAAAACAATTTAAAAATATATCACAGTCCTATCTATTATGAATTGAATTGGTCCCTCCCCAAAATTCATATGTTGAAGTCCTAATCCAAAATACTGCAAACTGTGACCTTATTTGGAAATTAGTTCATAGTAGATATAATTAAGCAAAAAATTAGGTTATACTGGATTAGGTGGGCTCCTAGTCCAGTATGACTGGCGACCATTACTGCTGAGAAATTTTGAGACAGAATCATACAAGGAAAATGTCGAGAGAGGAGGTAGTTAGAAAACAGGCAGGCAGACAGGGCGGTTCCGGTAACAAAGTAACAAACTTTCCGCAAGCCTCTAAACACTCGCTTCAGGTAACAAACTCCCTGCAAGCCCCTCAGACTAGAGCAAAAAAACTCACTTCCTGGAATTGAGAAACACACCACAATACCTCCAGCTGATTGGTGCTAAGTGTCAACCAATCAGCTCACTACTAAGCCTCTACCTCCAGCCGATTGGTTTTTAGTACTGACCAATCAGCACAGTTAGTGCCAACCAATCAGCTCACTGCTAATGCCAGCCAATCAGCTTGATCCTGAGACTATATATAAGGGCCTGGTTTCTGACCCAAATCAGCAACTTCTTTCGGGTCCTTTGTTGCCAGTTTTTGTCTTCTGAAATATACTTTCTCACCTTTTATTGGTCCCTGCTCCTCATTCCTTCCAGGTGCCAGACAGGAACTTGGACTGTAAGAGTTGCTGAAGATTGTCGGAGCCAAAGAGCTAGCTACACACCCGCCAGGCTTGCTTGCTAGCCCACCGAGCAGGCAGAACCTGTAGAGGTGAGAGAGCTGCTGACAGAGTGAAGCTAGAATCAAAACTGACAAGAGGGAGAGAAGAGCTGCTCACAGAGCTTAGACACTTCGAGGGCTGGCTTGTCTGCCCACTGAACCAGCAACGCTTTCGGGGCCTGGTTGCCAACCCAGCAGCGCCAACACTCTTGGGGCAGGGCTTGCCGACTCATCAAGCTGACACTCTATAGGGATTGGCTTGCAGCCCTATTCATCCAGCAGCTGATCAGATTTTTTAAACTGTATCAATATCATGTAACTATGAATACAGAGATTGGAGTGATGCTTCTACAGGCCAAGGAACACCAGCGATTGACAGCAAACCACCAGATGGCAGGAGAAGCATGAAACAGATTCTAACTCACAGCCTCGAAGGAATCAATCCTGCTGACATTTTATTTCAGAATTCCAGCTTCCAAAACTGTGAGACAGTACATTTCTGCTACTTGTGCCACCCAGTCTGTAGTACTCTGTTACACACTCCTAGAAAACTAATGTACCAACTGACAGATTTTGTTTCTTTTGAGTCAGAACACAGATCTCAAAAATACATATATCACCACAGGTTCTCGCCCTGTAGCAAGTCACAACCTACAAGTCAAGTCCTAATTATGTAAATAATTGTTGCACAGTAAGTTGGCATAAGTATTCCCAAAGTAAAAAAGCAAAGCAAGGTTCACTTTCATAGTTCTCAAAATATTTCATCTCTTACATCTTGACTTTTCTTGGAAAAATTATGTGTTTATTCCAAGGATTGGTTATCTCCTTTCTTGGCCCTGATACCTACTTCTCTTCTCTCAACCTCAGCACCAGATGACATTGGAAGTCAGTCCACTGCCACTATAACAATCCTCCCCACCCCCCAAATAAGCAGATGACAGGAACTCCCCGATGCGTATGGGCCATGTGGACAAGGCCTGTTTGGAGAAGCCTCCCTAATGCCGAGGTTTCCAGTGCTTACTGACTCTGCCCACCAACCAGAAACACTTGCCAGGGAAGACTTTAAACCCATCTTCTGCACTCTAGGATCCTAGCAGAAGTTGGACAAAACAGATTTACATCAAGAAGGCATAAGAATGAAGAATCTCATGGTGGTTTGGAGTAAGTGGCAGAGGAAGTACAGGACTTGAGGATCATCATCCAAAGGAACCTTAACCTTACTAGATTACTCAATTATTTAGAAAAATATATTTTCTGGGACTTCTAGCCTCTTCTAGCACTAGCTCAGAACATAGGAAGTAAGTCATTTGCAGCCATTCTTGTCTTTGTGAATTTTCCGTCATGAGCCAAGACAAGCCCCACCTCTTTTCATATTCTCCACCTCACTTTTATATTACGCAGAATTTTCCCTAGTCCTGGCTCCTCCCACTTGCTCTTATTCCAGAACATATTCCCAACTGCTGCCTTAATTGTTCTTTCCTCTTTTTTCAAGTGTTAAGGTAGTGTTACACATTGAATTCAACAAGTGTTTACTGAATGTCAACTTTGCTCTAGGTCTTGTGATGGGGGCTTTTCTATGCATTTTTTCGTGGTGTCTACATGCCTACTATTTGTGCTATTAGGAAGAGGAGGCGTGATAAATCTGAATCCTTTGGCTACGATTACATCTCTTGATCGGTCTGACCTCAAGGGCCATCCCATTTTTCAAAGGGCTTGAGAATGAGAGTACATAATGATGACACCATCACCTGTTTACAGTTTCATATAGACAAGCTAGTCCACTTATTTCTTCAAAGAAAATGAAACAAAATAAACACAACTGAGGATCAACTATGGGGTGTTTAAGATGCCAAATCACTCTCTAGTCTGAGAGTAAACCCTAAGTAGACTTTCTCTGCTTAATCTACATAATCTATTCATGCATAAGTCAGAGTGTTTTTAAAGCAATACAATACCGTAAAAAAACCCATGGTAGCACGGGTGTCATGGAAGAAGACTCATAATACAAAGTGAAATTTCCACACTGGTGATTCTGATGCAGTTTATGTCTAAAAAGGTAACTGAGGGAGAAAGGAAAGGACTTTGAATCTACAGGCCAATAAAACCAGGCAATAAGTGGCACTTTCTAAAACACTCTTCCCTCTGCTTATTAAAGAAAAAAACAAGTCCCAGGCAAAGGAGATCCTTCTTGTCTCTGGTCTGCTGTGTTTTTACTGACCAAGAAAGTCACCGTCCAGTGATATCAAGCATTCTGTCTTTGGGACATAAATAAATGCCCAATTCCTATAGTTCATGGTTGTATGACAGTCTGAAAGGCCTGGAATTGATCCACCCCATTTTAACTAGCAAGAAACTACCTAGTAATACCTTGTTTGTATTTCTTGGAGGAGGGACACAAGAAACACTTATTTCATTCCACACAATAATTCACCACAATCAGAGAGAGCACAGCAAGGGCAACACCATCTCCCAGCTGCTGATTACATCAAAGGCTTGCAGCACAAATTCAATTTTATGATGTTAATCTCAGCCTGCCACTCAGAAATTTTCTCTGAGGGATATGATTTTTCTCTGGATTTCATTTTAAGAATGATTTTCTTCATCCACAATCAATAAAGATATGTTTTCATCAAAAGACTCTATCTTGGCAGAATTCAATTGGCTATTTCAATCCCTTTTGGTGACACAATATTAATTAAAATAGTTCATGTTGCACCTCAACTGGAAAAAGAGGCAGTGAAAATAGCAGCTACTCAGAACATATGTTCTATACACACCAACATGGAGGGCAGAAAATAATTTTCTCCTTCTCCAGGCAACAGCCATTAGCTATTCAAGAGAATTGCTCTAACTTGTTTTATCTCTGTGATCTCACTGAAAAAAAAATGATGCTATTCCTGGTGGTATTTTTTTTGTTCAATAGGAAACCAAAATGCATATAAGGATGATGCTTCAAATGCCCACTTCCAGTGCCTCAAAAAGAGAAGAAATAATTATCTGTGTGCCTATGTGGCATGATGGGCTATTAGGAATCAGTCATTGTTTCCCTTAACCAAAAATCTATGATGCTATTATACATTCTTTTTATTTTAAATGTTAAAATAATAATTGCAACTGAATACATTGTAGTTCAGTATATAGAATTAGCACAGAGTTTTTCACATTAAGAAAGAGAGGAAAATTATGAAATGCATTACAGAAAATAAAGCAATTTTGTTTTAGTAGTGGTTTGGAAAGTGGCGGTTAATTCACATAACAAATATTTATGAAGCACTGGCTTTGTGTCTGACTCTGTTCTCCTCCTGAGACTCAGATGAAGACCCCAGTTCTGCTCCATGATACTGACAGACCATGGAACCTCCATTACCACAGAGAGAGAAAGGTTGAGGCTTGGTTCCTAAAAGGTAGGTAAAGAGCTCATAGGATGTTGCCCTTAAACTTGCTAGGAGGAGATTAAGAATGGCTTCTCAAAGAGAAATCCAATTACTGAAATATTCAGCTGGAAATTTACATCCACATTTTTTTTAAAAAGAGTTCAGTCTCTAGTAAAAAAAGGTAGTCCCTGTAAACCAAACCTTCTCACTTTCCTAATTCTGAAATAATATTCATTATAATACTTTGTAACATAAGAAGGTGATAATAAAGTAAGAGTATGAATACTCTAATGATTCTAAGAATTTCATTAAAGAAAGACCTTAATCTGTAAGTGCTCAAAGAATATGCTTTAGACTAATCTAGATTTATATTTGACCAGTAATAATAAGTCCACTGCTCCCCAAAAAGTCTATATGATTATATACACCAATGCTGGAAAAAAAATATTGGTTAATAAAAGAAGAAAGCTTCCATCAGCATCAGACCCACCTGCAAGGCTTATTGAAAGGCTGATCCCCAGACAAACCCTAAGTAATGAATCCGAACTTCTAAGAAATAAAGTCCAGGAATTTAAATTTAAACTAGTTCTCCAAAGACATTTTTATTCACACTTGAGCCTAAGGAACTTGAATCAGTCTCAGCAACCTCTGTACACAGCACAATTAAGTAAATATTCAAATTAATTGGTGAAGTTAAAGAAAAATTCACTGAATGAATAAGTAACCAGAAAGAACAATTCCCTCAAAAAGTTCTTATTCAGATCTGGGCCTTTCATAACCAACAGGCCTGGCCTTGCCCTTTAACCCACAGTTTTTCTCTACAATGACCAAAACCTAAAAGTGACTAAGTTATTTTTGTGTCTACTACTGCCCACATAGCATGAAGGATTTTTTTCATGCTTTGAGGCATTGCATGAGGGGGAAAGGACCTGAAGGGGAAAACTCAGGAATTCAATTGTTTAACAAATTTGTACAATGTTTGCAAGAATAATGATACAGGCATAATCTAGCTGGATCATGAGAGGTAAATTCTTTCAGATGTAAAAGAATTTTTAAAAGCTAGAATACCAAAGAAAAAATTACAAAAGGGTACAATTCTATAATAACAAATTCCTTCCAAAATGTTCAGTTTGCATTTTGGTGCCCCAAAATAATGAACCTATTTTCAGTATGCCCTCCACAACAAGTTTTTTTCCAAGACTCACGCTAATAGCTCAGACTGAAGCAATGACTAAAGCATGAAGCAAGACTTAAAATGGCCAAAGATCCTATCATGCAAACATAGGAATGCGGACCTTTTCCAGCACCAGAACACTCAAAGTGGGCGGAACTCCTTTCACAAAGCCTGACCCAAACACAGGCTAACAATACCACGGGCTTAGTAGAAGGAAAGCTTATGGTGGCTGGAAAAGAAGGGTAGTGGTGGTGGAAGCATATAATTTCATACTTTATCCTAAACAATGAAAACAGTTAAAACATTTCTTGGCCTGCCTTTATAATATGCATGAAAGTCATAAATCCCATCAACACTCAAAACTGGATTAGTGTTTCCCTGCTTTTAATGAAGAGAAGGAGAAAGACGGAGCACAGCAGTTGCACCAGACAGGCCAGTGTTTTATATACAACTAAGTCTTCCAACTGTGTTGTGGCCTAGACATCCTTGAAGGAAACACTTAAAGATTAAATCAGTACCAAATAATATAAAATAAGAATCCCACTTTACATCTGAAGAAACTACAGCTAAGAGATCAAATAATTTGCCAAGGTCCCGTAGCCAGTAAAGGATGGAACACATGGGGATAGCATGTCATGATTGGCAGTGGTCATGTTCTGTCTCCTAGATAACTTCACACAAACTTCTGCTTTGGCCTGGGGTGGTTCTTCTCAGGATTTTCACCTGGCAAATTCCTACAGAACTGGAACTTTCAAAACTGGAACCAAATTTTTGCTGCTTTGAACCTTCCCTGGTGGATATTTAGCAGTCAACTCCCGCCATTCACTTTTCTATCTTTATCAGAGCACTTACCACTCTGTTCTAATTATTCCTATCTGCTACCTGACCTATACTATGAATACTTAGAGAGCAAGGTTAGAAACTTGTCCTTTTTCTCCTTTGCATTCTACTGGCAAGGAGTTTTACATATAACAAGAGGTCAAAAAATGTTGAAAGTGGAGCCAGTGAATTAATGTGTTCAGAGTGCTTGAGTACGATATGGCCTCAAGAGTTGCTTCTCTTTTCTCCTCCTTCTTTCCCAGACAAGTCAGTTTGTAAATGTTCATCTTGAACGTGTAATTCTGAGGTGTGCACAAAGAGCAAAAAGCAAACGGAAAAAATATCCTTGGCTACAGTCATGTGTTCTAATTGCTATTAAAGTAGCCTAAAATCAAATCAGTTTTTCAGGCCCTCACAAGTCACTGCTGACTCACAGGTAACATAACATCGATTAACCATGAGATTAATTGGTTCAGTAAATTACAACTCCCTCATCCTGTACTTGCTTGTTTTAAACACCTATTGTGTAGGACTTTAAGTTTATCCAAGTTAAATTTCAACTTGTTAAAAATGAGTAGGAAAGTCAACACTGAAGAAAACAACTGCTGCCATTTAATGACTATTCATTAAGCTGTAGACACTGTGCTGCTTCCGTTGTGTGCATTGCTTCATTTGGTCCTCATAATTCCATAAGCATTATTATTATCATCACTATTCTAAATGTCAGAGGAGCATGAGTTTTGGCGAGCGTAAGGTCAGAGCTAGAGAAGAGACAGACTCATCAATGTGCAAAACTCGTTCTTAATAACTGTATTACACTGGTTAGGTGGGCATGGATGGTGTCCAGCACACAAGGGTACCCTCTTATTTTGAAGATAAAAATGATACACAAAGAATTTTTCTGGGACCCCAGTTAATTAGGAGTCTTGCCAGGACTTCAGAGCTGAATTGGGGCTAGAACTCAGTGAGATAGATACTTTCAGGCCAGGTCCCCATCACATCTCCCTCCCCCCCCAGTTCAGCCTAGAAAACTAAATCTAAAAATTTTAGCAACTAGAAAACCATACTTATAGAACAGGGCTCCAGACAGATGTCCTCTATGATGCACTGACAGAGTTATTATTAAGAGAAGTCACCTATTGTGAGCAACATTACTAAGCAACATTATTATTAAATAACAGAAAGAATAAGTGAACTGTCAAGCCACAAATATATCTGAATGCAGCAATCTTGAAATCTTTAAATATTCCTAATACCCTTAACAAGGTTCCTTGAAGTTATTTTGTAACTTAAATACCCTCTTGTATTCCAGTAGGCTTCTATAAATCGAAGCCTCAGGTTTCTAAAGCACTCATTCCATTGAGTAGAGACTGTTACTGGAAGATTTCACAAACAAGGAGAAGTTAACAATTTATATTTTCTTGATAAAATAATTATAATTTAAAAATATCTTTTCCCAGAGGTGAAAGTATTAGAACTCAACACAGAGTATTAATATTTTAGGTTTAAAAAAATAATAATCACTTTACTAGTCCACTTCAAGGACAGTTTTCCTTTCTCCTACAGGCCTTCACATTCTTTACAGAAAACACTATTGGTGCATTTTAATACTGAAGGAACTAAAAGAAGCCAAAGGCACAATGATGTTTACAAAAATGCCACAAGACCAAATTAACCACAATAACTTGCATGACATAAGTGGTTATTTTCTTTTCCCTGGTCTTTAAGTGGTGAGAATTAAAGAGAGAAGAAAGAAACAGCACTGTATGTGTTTGGGCAGTGGTGAGGAATGAACGCTTTCTTCAGGTAAAAATATTCCCAACAGGTGACCTAGTCTCCAAAAGTTGACCTTGAATTCTTTTAGCATGAAACTGCAAGGGGGCAGAAGAAGAAAAAGTTAGTGAACAGCAATGTCCTGTTTAACAAAACGTTGATAATTGTATTGAAATGCATACAAAAATGCTATAATGAATGAGGGGGGTGGAATAAGGAAGCACGTGTCCCCGAAGGTGGACAGCATGTCACCTTTTCCAGATTTTTGTCAACACACACATCCCTTTATCTTTCTGCCTCTCACCCAACCTAACAAGTGACAAAAATCTTGTGCCTGAAGTCTTTACTGCGGGCTCAGCCGCAGGTATGCTGCAAGGAAAGTTTGCTCCAGCTCCCCGCCCCCAGCAGCCCCAAGCTGTCACACCCCAGCCGGCACAGTTCCACCGGGTCGTTCTCCCTGCTACTGAACTCAGTTTTAAAATTAAATCAACCGATTCCTTTCTACAGAAGTCCGACTTCCGAGTCCCAAGAAACACTCGTAGTAGTGAAAGGCAGGTACCTAACCGTACGTTGGAGCCGACTCCTCGGAGGACCACAGATAGGGATACCACGTCCTCTACTAACCTCCCAACATACACACCGTTTGACAGATGTTCGGCTTTAGTTACTACACGTGCGACATCTGCAAAAGAGTTTGAAGAGGGAATTTTCCAAGTTCAAGAACTTGGAGCCTAAGAAGAGAATACAGCAACTGTTGCGGGCGCCCACCCTCCTTCCCCGCCCCCGCGTGTCCAAACACCGGCCAGGGGAGAGTCCCCTCCCGCGTTGGGGTCTCAGGGCAGGTGACGAGCAGCGGAACCAGCCTGGGAGCAGGCAAAGACCCACCAACTGGGCCCGGGAAGCCCGAGCTGGGCCCGGAGGGCGCCCGCCTTACCGGAGCGGCAGGGCAGCGGAGCGGCAAGGACCAGGCAGCCTGGAGCTGGGCTGTGGGGCGGCTGGGCGGCGGGGCAGTGCGGTGCCGGGGCAGCCCAGAAGGTCCTGGCCCGCGGTGGCCCCGCCCCGAGCCCGCCCCTTCCCGGCCCAGGCCCGCCGCGGCCACGGCTTGCTCTGGCCTCAGCCGCCCGCCGGCCGGGCGCGCCCGCTCTCCCCGCGGCTCCCTGGCTCGCCGCCCTCCTTCCCCGCTCCCTTGCGGCGGCGGCTGGAAAAGGCCCGCCTGCAGGCGGTGGTGCTCGGTTCTTTCAGGGCTGGAGAGAGTTAGAGTTGAAATGAGGAAAATCAAAGGAGCCCAGGTGACATGAACTCTTGACCCCGGACATTGGCAAGGACCCGGAGCCCCAGGGTCTTGGATATGGAATGGGAGGAAGTTCCTCTCTAGACTGCAGCTTCTGGCAACGAAAAGCCATTCGAAGTAACAAGAGTGGGTGAAAAATTCAACACTGAGACCAGCATCCAAGTCCGCTGTAGGTGGGCCAACCACCACGACTGACTGGGTGGATGATTTAGAAAAATGAGGGGTCTGTTTGCTTTTCTCAGGTTTCTTACTTAGTTAACTTTACCCTCCAAATCCTGTTGACTCAGTCCTGGATTCTAAGACTCCTGGAAACGGGTGAGGAGAGATTTTGGCCCTTCCTTTTTCACTGGTACCTGTTTTCCCAAATAGTAAGGATATCTGGCCAAGCCCAAGTCAGGTCATAAGGTTTAGGTTTCCTCTGAGGTCACACTTCACATATCCTGGGTCTTCCAGTGTGTGATCTTTCTGATTTGAACACTCCTCTCACTTTCTGTATCTTCTGTGCCTTGTTGGTTTCTATTCTGGGTTTAATGTGAACCTCATTTTCCCCATGCAGTTTAGGTGTGTCTGTTACTACTCCTAAGGCACCTCACTTCCTCTGTCATAGCACTGGTCACAAGTTATTACAATTGTTTGTGCATCGGTTTCTTCTGCTTGACTGTGAGCTCTGTAAAGGTAGGAACACCAAACACAGAGTAGATCCATAATGTTGCTGAATGATAATACGCATATCATATGTTTGATATGCAACCAACTGTTAAGACACCCCAGCCCCTAGCTCTTTAATGAACTTCCCCCACCAATCCTTACTTTCCAAGTCTGCAGTATCTTATAATTTACATTCCAACACGTGCCCTCATCCCCAAGAGTTCATTCACCTGTTGAGCAGTGACTTCTCCTCACTGTTCATAGAAGAGCAGATGTGGAAAGAGGTCTAGATCTGATTGCTCTTGTCTGAGATCTGCCATAGCTAGCTTAGTGGTCTTGAAAGACCCTAAACCTCTCTGGGTTTCAGATCAAGGCCAACGTATCCACTAGATACAGTGGCTAGGACCCATTACCTTTTGGGCCCACAAAAATGGGGGTTGGATAGGAAAAAAATGTTTAGGTTGAAGAAAGGGTTACAATATATAATAGTAATTTGTTGGTTTTTATACCCCTGTAGTGGTTGACCACATTGAACTTTACCCAAGCGCTGTGATCCGGAAAAACAGGGTTAAAGAAACCCTCCCACTCCTTAGTGTTCTGGAACCAGCTTACTGCAGGAAAACTTCATTCCCCATGTAACTTAGATAAGACTTACTGATACTGCTCTTGTTTTTCTATGACAAAACCCTCCACATTCTTATTATTTGTATCATAAATTATTAGCTGAACTGTTTTTACCCACTGACTAATGTGGACAAAATATCTGCTACCTTGACTTGACCAAATTTTAGTCAGAATTCTCTTCTTTACCCGGCCTCTGAACTTTGATCTGCCCTTAGCCTGAATCATTATATAACCCCTCCTTAACAGCCCCTCCTGAAAATAGACTGACCTCCAGGTAAAATTTTTCTTTTTATACTGTAAGATCATCCATCCTGTTAATCCCACTTTTCCATATCCTGTTCTTTCCAACATTGTTTATTCCTCCCTAGAAAAGACCTTTTCTGCCTAACCTTTGAGAGACTTACAGATCTCAGGATTGAAACTTTCTCCCTTTTGCAATGGTTCTCCTCCTCTTGCAAGTCCTTCTCCACCTATTGCAAGTTATTGCCTTTTGCAATAATCCTTTTATTTTATTTTATTTTGTTATTTTATTTTTTTTGAGTTGAAGTCTCACTCTGTCACCCAGACTGGAGTGCAGTGGCCGCTCCCGGCCACCGCAGCCTCGACCTGCTGGGCTCCGGCGATCCTTCCGCCTCAGCCTTCCAAGCAGCTGGAACTACAGGTGTG
>CAUYQG010285144.1:0-10751 GCA_963574415.1 Tarsius wallacei | reverse complement strand
TTATTGATAATTGCCATTCTGACTGGAGTTAGGTGGTATCTCAGAGTGGTTTTGATTTGCATCTCCCTGATGATTAGTGAGGTTGAACATTTCTTCATGTGTCTGTTGGCTGTTTGGATGTCTTCCTTTGAGAAGTGTCTGTTTATATCTTTTGCCCATTTTATAATGGGGTTGTTTGCTTTTTTCTTTTCCTCACGTTTGAGTTCCTTGTAGATCCACGATGTAAGATGACTTCTTAAGTTCTAGGAACAAATTTAATAGGCTGAGAAGAGGAAAGTTCCTTTTAGATTTTTTAAAAGCAGATGTGCCAAGGCTTGAAAAGGCGTGATGTGTTCAGAGATCAATAGGAAGTGTCGATGATGAGAGAATGGGATGCACAGTAGAAAAAGAGAATCAGGAAAGGGGGTAAACAAGTAGCGGTTTCTTAAAGAGAAGATCTGCATAATGGCTTCTTATCCACAAAAAAATAACTCCTGTATTCTGTGGAAGAGATTGTTTAGGAGGGCATGGCAGGTTAGTAGAGGCCAATATGTCCATGCAACAAATATGCATGTGTTCCACTTGAATCTAAAATTTAAAAAAAGAAAAGAAAGTGGAGGGCGCGGCAACCGTTTTGTCCTTACCTCCTTCAGGTTTCTGCTCAAATACTGCCGCTTTACAGAGGTTGATTCTGAGCACCTTATTTCTATAGTAGCCTCTACTATCGCTTAGCTTCCTATTTTTAAATAGTTTCCTATTTTTCAAAATTTTCTTTATTTTAAAGATGTGGGGTACAAGTCAGGTCTAGGTACAGAAGTGGGCTTGCGGGTAAAGTCTGGGCCTCCCACTGGTCCTCACTTCTCCCTGGTTTGGGATCAGGTACCTTTAGTGATGTTATTGTCCCTTCCCCCACCTCCCCTGGCAGTGTCCTGCCACCTCCGATCCCTCTCTTTTAGTATTATGATAAATGTTCAGGATCAACTTATGAGTGAGAACATGTGGTACTCAGTTCTTTGTTTCTGTGATAGATCACTGAGTATGATGGACTCTCATGCCACGCAAGTTGCTGCAAAGTCCATAATTGTGTCCTTCTCTATGACTGCATAATATTCCATTGTGTATAAGTACCACTTTGTTTTTTTTATCCAGTTCACTTTTGATGGACAGCATGGTTGGTTCCATGTTTTTGCTATGGAGAATAGTGCAGCAACAAACATGCATGTGCAGGTAGCTTTTTTTTAGTTCTTCGAGGAATATTCCCAGAAAGGGGATTGCTAGATCATGTGGAAGGTTGATTTTTAGATCTTTTTTTTTTTAGTTGGAGTCTCACCCCGTCACCCAGGCTGGAGTGCAGTGGCACACTCATGGTCACCCCAATGTCTACCTGCTGAGCTCCGGTGATCCTTCCACCTCAATCTGCCAAGTAGCTGGAACTACAGGTGCACACTACCACCCCCGGCTAATTTTTAATTTATTTATCGTGGCGACGAGGTCTCACCAGTTTGCCTGGGCTGGTCTCAAACCCGCAGGCTCAGGCAATCCACTGGCTTCGGACTCCCAAAGTGCTGGGATTACAGACTGAGCCACCAGGCCCGACCCTGTCTTAATTTTCTATTCTGATTTAAATTTTCTTAAGTCCTGGTTTGTCATTTATATTTTTCTAGAGCATTCTTCTTTCTCCGCATCTTCATCACATCTGTTTTTTGATTTTGTAATGATGGCCATTCTTACTGGTGTTAGGTGGCATCTCAATGTGGTTTTGATTTGCATTTCTCTGATGATTAGTGAGGATGAGTATCTTTTCATGTTATCTATTGGCTGTTCGTATGTCTTCTTTTGAAAAGTGCCTATTCATGTCTTTTGTCCACTTTTTAACTGGGCTGGCTGTTTGTTTTTTTCCTTTCAGCATGTTTGAGTTTCCTATAGATCCTGGATGTTAGGCCTTAGTCAGATGTACAATAAGCAAATATTTTATTTCTTTAAACGAATCATTGCATGAACAGTTGAGTTATAATATCCCTACTATTATGTAGTTTTTATATCTTTTGAGATTATCACCATGTCTTCAGTGACCAGAATATTGCCTAGAACATAGCAGCTACTCAGTAAATATTTTTGTGAATAAATTAATTGCCTTCATTCAGGACCTGCATTCATGAGGACCTGAATGAAGGCAATTACTGTGGACAGAGAGACAACAGACAAGAGGCTTTTGAGAATTAGAATCTAGAAAATGTGATGTGGGAAGAAAGGGTAGAGGAGGGGCTTCTTCACTCCAGGTGCAGGAGGTAGGATGACTTATGATGACGTTTGTAGAGATGGATGAGATTAGTGTAATACGCACAGATTCAGGTGAAGATGATGAATTCAGTATTGAACTGTTGAACATCATTGCCTAAGCCAATAGGGAAAGGAATTATAGGCCTGAGATTGCAGAGAAAGATCTGAGATTAGGGTAGAGATTTACAAACCATTAAAAATTGATAGCAGTAAAAGACAGCAAAAAAAAAAAAAAAAAAAGTCACAGAGGGCATAGGAAGATAATAGAAATACTGCAAAGTTTAGAGCCTTCAAGACAATATTAAGATCTGGAAATAAACTGATACCAATTTTAAAATGGATATGAAGGATGACAAACATCTACACTTACAAGCCAAAGTTTTTATAGATTTGAAGAAAGCATTGGGAAGCAATTGAAGAAAGCATTTTTGAGGCTGCCACTGTTCATTATGAGGACTTGACACTTTTTTTAAAGCAACAACATGGAAAGGAAAAAAATAACACTTTTTTGTCAGAATGTTTTGTGCTTTTTGCATTTCAAATTTAAGTAGATAAAACGATTAAGCTTTGAGAGCTCAGAAATATGCAAATCTGAGTTCAGAGTCAGATGGTCATGAGGGATAGTGATCCCTATGTCTTTTTGTCTTTTGTTCCTTGATAGGGCCAGCACCAGAAGGGGCCGCGCCTGTCCTCAAGGTCTACACTTCCCATGTCTTATTTTCAATGTACTAATTTATTGTCTAGATTTCCTGTCTTTGCTTCTATGCTACAAAGCTGAAGTAATTAAACCTCTACTATCTCTTTAACTCACATTAGCATGTAGACAGGCTTCTCAGGTATGCATTCTTTCCCCACTCCTCTCAACTGGTCACCAGAATTCTATTACAGCAATCTCAATGGTGGTAGCAATGCGATGGATCCTCTGACTGAGAGCTTTTTAAGACAGCATTTGGGAGCCACCTGTCCATTGGTAAGCTTCCTCCAACTTACAGTTGGGAACTGTCACTCACCCACTCCCAGTCTGTTGTTATTACTGGAACTGAGAGTACTGGATATTGTGACGGGGGAAAAAAAGTGCAGAACCAATGATACGTAAGACTCTGGGATTCTCGAGAAAAAGCAGGTGCTTTGGACTCTTTGCGCGAAGGCAAGAAGCTGCTGCCGCCGTCTTATGATCGTAAAGGTAAGCGCCGAGTATGATGCCAGATATTCAGAAGGATGTGAGTATGGGACACACAAAAGAGAAAATAGTTGCTTAAGTCCTTTGTAAAGCACTTGTCACGTGTTGTAATTGTGCTACACATTTCATAAACATTATACCATTTAATTTTCAGCACAACTGTGAGGTGGTTATCACTCTTTTACAGATGAGGAAGCTGAAGTACAGAAAGGTTAAGAAATTTACTCAAAATCATATAGAGAATCGAGGAGGAGATACAAAAATTAAACCCAACTCTATTCCAAATCCCACATTTAATTGCACATAATACTGTCCCGTCTGTCTTGGACAGACTTTGGCTACACATTGTGACTTTTATTATGATATCTGGCATGACATGTCCTCCAAGTTCTGTTTCATACCAGTGCCCTGTCTACATCTCCTTCTTATGCCCATAAACTGATTCAAAATTGCACAGTTTGTTTCCTTATCTGCATACACTGACAGAAGAACTCCCACCTTACAGAAAGAATCACATTAATAGCAGCCCCTGCTGCTCAAGAAGCAATTAGGGTATTCTCTGCAGACTCATTCAATCCCCAGATGACATCTTGGTCTGCGAAACGTAGAGAGACCTGGTTTAATTAAATTAACACAATGAAGCGAGTTACTTAAGGATTCAGGATGTGTCTGAGTTAGTACCAGCTGCATCAGTTAGGCGAGCTTTAGGTATTTTTTCTGTTTATGAAGCCTCATGTAGCACCTGTGTGCCTGGAAATGCTGAGTGTCCCTGTGCTTAAACCTTATTCATAATTTGCTTCAATGTCTGTGTAACACAAAGCCCCTAGTTGTGAGATACACATACACACATATGTGCATATATGAAAATTGCATATATGCATATAGGAACGTATGTTAAGTGTCTTTCTAAAACTCTGAAGGAACAATGACCAAACCAATTCACTTTCAAAGACACCCTGTGTAATGGTTTCACTGTTGTGCTACCTCAGTTAAGTATTATGGAATTCTATCAACTTTGCGTTTTCCTTAATCTGATTTACAAAAGGTAATTTTCAGATATCAATAAATACTATTTTTGTTTCCACATTTTAAAAAGATGAATAAAAATATCACAAACATTGCATAATTTTTAAATAAAAATATACTCTAGACTTGCATTTTTTGCTCCAGCATGTAAGAAGTGTAGAAGTGCCACTTTGTTCGAACAAGTTAAAATCTCAACAAAATGAAAAGTGGGTAACTCTTCTTAGACCCAGCTCTAAGTCAGATCACAGGGAAAACTAGGGCCCCTGAAATTAGACACACATACAGGTGGAGAGATTTAACACTTGCCTGAGGAGAAACCCACTGGCAGTGACCTCTTTGGGAACCAGTGCCTGGGTGGCCAGGGTAGGGAAACCTGAATTTATTGCTGGAGCCTCCCTGTGGGCAACCCTGAGACTTTAAACACTCCAAGGGAACCAGTCATAGGAGTCCCTCACACTTTTGCACTTTTGAGCTCTGGGAACTCTTCCAGGTCTTCACAGTGAATATTGGAGAAAATCCCTCTAGCCTCTGGCAGGAGGAGGGGGAAAAAAAAGAAATTTTAAAGTTCACTGGGGGATCTTGTTCTTAACAAGACCTATGCTGACAAGAAACAATTTTTACCAGGGATTAAAATTCTGAGATTTTATCAAAGCCTAACTGACCTGAAGGCAGGGAAATGCCTGATCCAGCCACCTCTCGTTGTCCTGTTTCTCCTAAGAGGCAGAGGTTGGGGGTGGGCCTGAGAAGCAGGTGAAGGTCACAGCCCACGGGCCTGGGCTCCCCAAAAGGCAGAGACCTAATCACAGGACTGTAGAACTCTTTCTCTCTCCAAACCATCCCACTGTGTTAAAAGCCTATTGACTGCAGGTCCTTTTGCCTAGTACACCAGGTCACATTTTCACCAGAATGTGGCAAGGCATAATAAAAGACATTAAGCATAATTTGGAGAGACAGAACAACATAAAACCAGAATCAGCTATGACAAGAATGTTGGAATTATTAGACCTGATTTTTAAAAAACTATGATCAATATGCTAGGGGCATTAATGGGAGTAATAGACAACTTGCAAGTATAGATCAATAATGTAAACAGGGAGGAAAATTCTAAGAAAGAATCACAAAGAGTTGTTGCAGATAAAAACAACTAACAGAAATGGTGAATGTCTGTGATAGGCTCATTAGTAGACTGGACATGTCTGAAGAAAGAATATCTGAGCTTGAGAATATGACACTAGAAACTTCCAAAATAGAAAAAGGAAGAGAAAAGGGACTAAAGAAATCAGAATGAGGGAACAGTATTAGAAAAGGAATAAGTGAAGGTAAAATAAAAACTTTTATTTTTGTTATTCTTAATTGATCTAACAGATAATTTACTCAAAGTAATAATAGTAATAATGAATTACATTGTGCACAGGTATGTACATGTGCTTATGTGCCTACTATGTGTTCAATAAGTCTGCATTAAGTATTAAGATACACATAGATTAAAAGAAAGGGATGAAGGACGATATACCATACTAACACTAATCAAAAGAAAGAAGGAGTGAGTAGCTATGTTAATTTCAGACAGAGTAGACTTCAGAGCAAGCAAAGTTACCAGGGACAAAGAGTAATATTTCACAATGATAACGGGGTCAGTACTCCCTCAAGACATAAAAATCCTTAACGGGTATGCACCTAAAAAGTGTCAAACATATGAGGCAAGGAGAAACTACAAGAATTAACTTCAAGGAGAAATAGATGAGCCCACTATTGTAGTTAGAGAACTTAACATCTTTCTATCATAAATGGACAAATCCAGCAGGCAGAAAATCAGTAAGACATAGATGAGCAGCACCGGACATCACTGGATAGAAGTGATATCTAGCTGGGTGCTGTGGCTCAAGTCTGTCATCCCAGCACATTGGGAGGCCAAGGTGAGGGGATTGCCTGAACGCACGGGTTCGAGAACAGCCTGGGCAATTTGGCGAGACCTCATCTCTACAATAAATCAAAAAAGTAGCCGGGCGTGGCAGCATGCACCTGTAGTTCTGGCTACTTGGAAGGCTGAGGAAGAAGGATCACCTGAGCCCAGCAGGTCGACACTGGGGTGGCCACGAGCATCCGACTGCACTGCAGCCTCCAACTAAAAAAAAAAAAAGGGGGGGGATATCTATAGACCTTCATCTAACACACTCTTCTCAACCTCACTTAGAGTATTCAACAAGATAGACTCTTTATGGAAAATAAAACACACCTTAACACATCTAAAAGAACAAGAATCTTACAATGTCTGCTCTCAGACCACAATGGAATTATAGCATATTGATCATAGATCAAAAATAGACAGAAACTGGAAAAATCCTTAAATATTTGGAGATTGAACAACACATATCTAAGCAACACATGGGTCATGAGGAAATATCCAGAGAAATTAAAAATATATTTTGAACTTAATTTAAATGAAAATACAATTCATTAAAATTTGTGGTATGCTTAGAAGGAAATGTATAGCATTGAATGCAGGTATTAGAAAGAAGAGAGATAAAACAATAACATAAGCGTCCACATCAAGAAACTAGAAAAAAAGGGCAAATTAAATCTAAAGGAGAAAATCATAAAAATCAGTGCAGGAATTAATGTAACTGAAGTCAGGAAATCAATAGATTATCAAGATATTAATCCTTCCCAACTTGATCTTTAGTTTCAACACAATCCCAAATAATCTCAGCAAGTTATTGTATGGATATCAGCACACTGACTCCAAAGTTTATTTGGAAAGGAGAATGACACAGAACAGCCAATTTGGTGTTGAGGGAGAAGAACAAAGCTGAAGGAACAACACTGTCAAACTTCAAGATTTAACTATAAAGCCATAGTAATCAAAACTGTAATATTGGTGAATGGATAGATATGTAAATCAGTGGAACAGAATAGATGCGTATAAATGGAATCAACTGCTCTTGGATGAAGGAGCAAAGGCGGTGTAAAGGAGCAGAAAATGGTGCTGGAACAACTGGACATCCATCTGCAAAAATTAAGGCATAGGCCTTATAGCTGTCCCATAAAATAGCTCAAAATGGACCATCTAGCTAAATGTAAAAGAAAAAATCACGAAACTCCTAAAAGATAACACAGGAGAAAATCTAGATAACCTTGCATATGGCAATGACTTTGTAAAAACAACACCAGGACTGTAATCTATGAAGAAAATAATTGGCAAGCGAGACTTCATTAAAATTAAAGACTTTTGCTCATGAAAGTCACTGGTAAGAGAATGGAAAGATAACCACAGACTGGGAAATAATATTTGAAAAGACACCTTTGATAAATGATTGCTACCCAAAAGATACAAATAACTCTTAAAATCAACAATAAAAAGCCAAATGACTCAATTAAAAATAGGCAAGAAACCTAAACGAACCTCATCAAAGAAGATATGCAAATGGAAAATAAGCATATAAAGTATATTCAACATATATCACTAAGGAATTGAACATTAACACAACAATGAGAAATCATTAATAGAAAATGGTCAAAATCTGAAACACTGTCAACACCAAATGCTGAGGAGGATGTGAGACAATAGGAACGCTCACTCTTTACTGCTGGGACTGAAAATTGTGCAGCCACTTGGAAGACAGTCTAGCAATTTCTTGCAAAACTAACGTACTCTTACCATATGATCCAGCAACTTCATTCCCTGATATTTGCTTACATAAGCTGAAAGTTTATGACCACACAAAAACCTGCACGTGGCTGTGTATGGAAGATTTATTCATGATTACTAAAACTTGGGAGTAATGACAGTGTCCTTCAGTAGTTCAGTGTATGAACAAACTGTGGTACATTCAGGCAATGGAATTTTATTCGGAGCTTAGAAAGAAATAAGCTATCAATCTGTGAAAAAACATGGGGGAAGCTTAAATGCATATTACTAAGTGAAAGAAGCCAGTCTGAAAAGACTACACACTGTAGCCTCTATGTGACATTTTGTCATACTTACTAGGACATTCTGGAAAAGGCAGAACTATAGAGACAGTAGTAAGGTCAGTGGCTCCCTGAGATTGGGGGGAGGGAGGGATGATCAGGCAGACTACAGAGGCCTTGTAGGGGAGCGAAGTTACTCTGTACAGTACTCCAGTGGTGAACACATGTCATTGTACAGTCATCAAAACCTAGACAATGTGCCTCACACCTAGAGTGAGCCTTAATATAAACACAGTGGACTTTGGGTGATGATTATGTGTGAATATAGTTTCATCAGTTCTGACAATGTCCCCGGGTGGTGTGGGATGTTGATCATGTGAGAGGTTGGGTGTGTGCAGGGTCAGAGAGTTTATGGGAACTCCTTGGAATTTCCACTTAATTGGGCTGTGAACCTAAAACTACTCTAAAAAATAAAGTTTACTAATTAAAAAGTATATACACATATATCCTTTGACATTGTTAGAATTTACTTCAATCTGTCCATTTATTTTACTGTTAGCTCTACCCTAGAGATGACCAAATAAATAAATGCTACTCTTCTTTTATATTTTTGTTATTGATTCTAAATATCTATCCAATTATTAAGGAGTCTGACAAACGTTTTTCTCTTTAATAGCTGTGTTATTTATTGTTTCAGATTAAAGGTAATGGCTAGTGACATAATGTCTATCTCCTCAAATTAAAGAATTGAGAATCTGTGATTTATTCCCTCTCAGTACATCCATCTTCTCTCTCCTGGGGTCTACATCGTGGTTGTTCTTTGGGTAACTCCAATTAAGTCAACATGTACATGAGCAAGACTCAGATGCTTTGAACTTGTGCCTGCTGAAATCATCCTCTTTGCTCTTAGTAGATTCAGCCTCTTCAGCTACCTACTTTATAAATTTTATCTTAGTGTTACATTCTAGAAAAATACAAACATATTTAATGACTCAGTCAACCTTGACCAAAGAGCAAGTTAAAGTATTTTCCTGACAGAAATTACTGAAGACATTCATTTTTGCATGCATAAAAGCATCTTCTTCAAATCACATTTTATTTAGTCTCCTACTTATGAAGATATTTTACATCACGGCACAAATCTAGGAGACTTATTCCTCCCTTTCTGTTGAGTAAAGCATGGCTGATTATGTCTGTTTGAGGATACTTTTGAGATGTCAGTTCTGATTTGAACAAAGGAAGCTGATTTGAATTTTCTAATATTTATATTTGTCTTCTGGTGAACTAATCATTGTGTTTCTATTGCCTTTATGTAAATGATAGAGATTCTGCTCATCACAAAATTTAATACACGGAAAGTCTCTGATGTTAGCACCAGCAGCTTGATCTTCGGGATCACTTTTACATGTGCCTCCCCTGGGTGGTGGATGTTCTTTCTTTTCTGTAACAAGTGGACATGAAAATAACATTCTAAAATAGATTATCTTTGCCTCACAAGAAGAGATTTTTCCATTAGTTATTCATAAGATTTCCTTTTTGTCAGAAATGCAAATGGAAAGTGTTTATTGAACACACAGTCCTGCTTTAAAAATAATGCTGTTTATAATATACTATAAAATATATCATAATTATATCTTTACGTATGTGTATATATAGTTTATGTGTTGTATTATCCATACTACATTCTTATATATACCACTATTTTATAGTTATATATGTTTACATAAATTGCTTGGAGCAATTTTTTAAAGATAAAAGTCCTACAGCCTCATTTATTCCAAGAATTCAGATGGATATGTTTTTCAGTTAATGTCCTAAAATGTGCAGTTGAGCTTCATGTCATGATGATTTTGCTATTTCAGTTAAAGGAAGAGCCACATCACAAGTATAATTTTTCATTTCTATACAGGATTATATCGGAGAAATGTCCCTGTATAGAAAAAGATGTGTAGAAACCATAATACTGATAATTTAAAGGCAAATTTGCAGCATTTTATACCATTTGTGTTCCATCTACTTTTAGAATGAAAGTCTCTTTTATAGCCTATCTTGGTCAGCTTAATAAGTATAAGAATTTACAACAATGTAGTTAGAAATATCAGTAGGAGCCGGGCTCGGTGGCTCAGCCTGTAATCCCGCGCCTGGGAGGCTGAGGTGAGTGGACTGCCTGAGCCCCGGGTTCGAGACCCGCCTGGGCAAGCGAGGCCTCATCTCTACAATAAATCAAAAAATTAGCTGGGCGTGGTAGCGCGCACCTGTAGTTCCAGCTACTTGGAAGGCTGAGGTGGAAGGATCGCCGGAGCCCAGCAGGTCAAGGCTGCGGTGGCCGGGAGCGGCCACTGCACTCCAGTCTGGGCGACAGAGTGAGACTCCAACT